>QNQO01009658.1:0-21775 GCA_003290165.1 Berberis thunbergii | reverse complement strand
GAGAACCAACCTGGAAGCATCGCACATCGGCTAACACTTCGATCAGCCATTGGTTAGAAGTGGATCCACATACATACGGATGCAAGCGGCAAAAAGTAACACAAGGGCATCTCCTTGGCAAAAAATCCATACTACTTCTCCGTGATATGAGAAGAAATTATGAGACCTCCGCAGATCAACTACGTACCCACTCAGAACAGGTGACAACGCATTTAACGACCCAAATCTGAACAATAACAATATTGTCCTGCAATGGGCCCAACTGGCTAGCACTGCTTTAAAACGCGTTGTAACTATGGGATCCCAACTCGCCAAAGTATCACATCCCCTCCCGCACCCAGGCGATGTGGGACTATGTCCCCTTTGTAGCTCGTCCAACCTCTCTCAAAACTATTGGGCCTATTGGGCTCCAACCCTCACCTCACCATCAGGTTCGCCCAACCCAGGGTCTCACAACGCATAACAACAACTATTGTTGTACCTAATCAGTGCAAATATTAGAACATTCGAGGATTCCATTGCTAGAGATCTCCCTTCAACCTTTGGAAAATCCAAAGAATTTTCTTCCAACAAAAACATTCAGGAGATAAGCATTGCAAAAGCTAGTGCCTACAATGATTGGAAAACAACATTATATAGTTGTAATGGTTCACAAAACAAGCCTCTTGCATTAACTGCTAAGCATAGAATACCGTGTGGGAAATGAAGACACGACGTTCCCAAGGAAAGTGTGCAGACCATGCTCGCTCAATTAATGGCGTTGCCCGCAACCCCATTAATTCAGGAGGAGTAACCGGTACTCAACCGTCCTGCAGCATACGTCGTAGACGTGTCCTCGCGCGATCTATGTCGTACACGTAGCGTAACCGTACAGGAAACCCTAACTCTCCCTTTACGGGCCCAAGGCTCAATCCACTTGGCCACCATTCAACAATATTCTACTACAGTTTTGCACGATCGCAAATCCAAAGCAGCCTTGACGAATGGACCGTACCTACGGATCGCTGTTTGATTTAAGGTAATGCCATCCACATAGTGCACACCACTAGTGGACATGGGTTTCGTATGCCCTTAAACGACCACGTGGCTCAGTGAGACATACCCAGCATAAGGTACTTCAAGCCCTTATCGATACACCCTTCTAGCATGTCCTCCTCAAGTTTTGGTGCACAATCCATCAACCAACTGTGAACACCTGATTATATGCTTCCCCGAAGCATACTCTAGGTTCACCTCTTTGTGCCGGACCTGTGAACTAATATTTTACCAAGTCTGATGAAAACAGGCTTACGTGTGCATCCAGATGAAGCTTTTTGGATCAGGAATTACGCCGGCACCACCCTTCACGATTGCCCCTGTCGTCATGCTCTTCTTCATGGCCTTTCCTTTGTCACAAACAACCGACCCTTTGGTGCTAGATGGCTCGACGGGATCCTGATGGAGAGGAGGGAGTGAATTATCCAAAGGACCCTCCAACACATCTAGTTGTGGCTTGGAACAAGATGGTGAACAATGCAGACTATGGGAAACCTGGCCCACGACCATATCAGAAAGCGCACCAATAAGACGATCAGATTCCACAACCTCAGGCGGTTATTCAGAGAAGCCTTCTATCAGAACAGCCTCGCGTGAATCGGCAACAACATAAGCCAACATTGCAACCCGCACCAGACGATCATTCAAAGCTTCGGCCTGCGCGTCATTGAGATTCGACCTGACTACAACCCTGCAAACCGCAGGTATCTTTGTCTATGTCAGACACTTTAGTTTTCCCGCCATGCTTAGCCGACTCATGCTCTTCAATCACTGGAACGAGTCGTTGTGAAGGTAACCTAGTTCTAACACGAGATCTCTTATTCACAAAAGAGACAAGCATTTCAGACGGCTCCTTCATGTCAGACAGAACGGATTTTTGGCCCCAGCAGCCTTCCTCATCCATGAGAGGGCCCATCTTTCATGGGGCAACGTGCCAGTTGTCCCACAACCCACTACGGATGAAGTTGAAAACTCTTATGACATCGACCACATTCCTCTTTGGCCCGCAAAACGTCTCTATAGTGTTTTCCTCCTCTAAAATTAAAGTAGTCGGAAACCTCCCTGCCAAAAAACACAAGCAATGATTAGCTAGCCCACGATCAGCATATCAAAGTCATGAGAAAGGGTTGAACTTACGAACGGCCTGAACTCTCGCTCAAGCAGACGACCCTTGCATCGAAAATAATTCGAATTCACAGGGGTCAAGAAGCAATACTTCTGCCAAAACTTGAAATCATCGGGCAGATTCTCAAAGCAAGCCGGTGATGTCATCTTACAGACAGGGTTACCCTTCAGCTGGGGAGAAGTCAGCAACTGAATTACTCGCGGAGTCATGTTGACGACGACCTCCTTAGCACTGATCAAAATCAGGAAGATGATCCTATATCCATTAGATACCAACTTGCCTAAAAAAAATCCACAGGAGATCCAAGAACTCCCAAATCACGTTTAGAACCGGATACACACTTCAATTTGAAACATCCCACAATGCAAGAATATGAAGCCGGCTAAAGGTGACATTGGCCTTTGATCACGCATCAGGACATAAAATGGCAGGTCCTCAGGGACCCTAAACTTTGTAGGGATTTTGGCAAGGCCAGGCTCAAACAACAACCTGTCTTCGAAAAACTCTAGGCCCTTGGCCAAGGTTGCGTCGTCAAGAAGGTTTTGTTGAGCAATGATGAAGATGAACAATCTTTTCTCATCAGAGTCAGACTTTACATTGCGGATGACCTAAATAGATATTGGGTTCCCGCCTCTCTTTCGCTGGATCGATGCACGTTCAATTAATGCAGCGCACGACTCAAGCAATGATTCAGACTCAATCATCATGAGTGACGCATCCCTTCAAGTGATGACTTAACAAATCGATGTGATGACCCACTAACATAGGGGGAATAGCTAATGATACATAAAATTGTCACACCCCTAAGCCGTACACGTGTCATGATAATCTTGAGGAATTACGGGCCCCAACATCAGTCCAACAATGATTCGGCCGAAGCGATTCTAAGCCCGCCCAATTCAGCCCACCAAACGGGTCGGAACTCTCACAGCATGCGAGGCCCACACGTCTCACAACTATCCTCAATACTCATAAGTCCTACTAAGGCAAGTATCTTGAGGAGAAGATTCGAACAGGAAACTACAACATGTTTCTGCTTCCAACTAGGAAGCAAATACCAGAGTACATCCCAAATGTAGAATCTTCCTTCTACGGATTGCCCTCGCATTAGAAGCTATCTCCCGCATATCTAGGAGCACAAGGCTAACATGGAACTTCCCTCTTACAGCATGACTCCTACTTAGAAAAGAATTTCCACAAATATCTCCTTCCTAAACTGCGCCCTCGATGGCCTAGTAGAACCAGGGCTCCTTCCACTATAAATAAGACATGAGTTTGGTAAGCTAAAGTATGCTACAAATTCTCTGTTACAACACTACACCATCTTCAAATCCCTGTTTGACTTTAACATTGAAGTGTCATCGGCACCACAACGGTTGTCCGTGGCTCAAGTGTATTAATTGTGCAAGTCAGCAGGATTAGGTCAAAGCACGGAGTGGAAATCGACTACATCAAACCTAATAAAGACTTAACTTATCTTAATTAAATGTTTGGTGCATAGATGTTGAGATTGAATAAACAAGAACTATGGTGCTTGGTTCGACATTATCAAAAGTAATTGATATTCATGTCCATGAAATCATATTCATTTCATTTTTTGAAATGTTTGTTCTTCATGATAATTATATATGAGATATTTGTGTTTCCATAACTTATTTTTTTCCTCACATATAAATTGATTGATAAATATTCAATCTCTGAGTGATTCATTTCTAAGTGACATGAGAAATTTGTAATCGAGACATACTTTCTAAAGGTTATTTAGTTGTGTCTTTGCTATGAAATAGAGAGTTGTGTTGATAAGGCTACACACACACACACACTTCGAGTTGAGAATAATGTTGAAATTTAATTAACCTTTGGATACTATTAAATTGTTGTAAAACTCCATTGATATATTACTGTGACAATGTTAGTTGTTTTCCTGAAAATTTTGGCAATTAGATGAATTCTCTGAGGAAAATAAATGATGATGACAATGTTTTTTCATTTTTTTAGAAAATAGATTTTCTTTTATTGAGTCGGTAATGTTTGTGAGTTACATTTCTAGAAACCCTCACGAGACTATAACTCTCGTCAACTAGAGGTAATCTAAGGGCTTAAAGCCTTGTTGCACGTTAAGGTAAGTGCAATCGATGTTTCCTACAAAAGTGAGTTAGGATTTATTTTTTTGTTTTGCTCGAGGACTAGAAAAATATAGGTTTGGGGGTATTTGATATTCACATAATTAATAAATAAATATATCCTTTAATTTATATTTGTTAGTGCTTTAAATATTGTATTTTATTCTAATTATTTTGTTTTTATGTTTTTGTAGGAAGTTGAGGCTAAACGATGAAATTGTTTTAGCGCGGAGAGTTTGGAAAAACAAGCCCAAAGTGACGGTGACAAATGAAATTAGGATGAACAATTAAACCCAAACCCATCTTAACCTAAGCCCAAGCCCAGCCGAAACATATTTATCCTCCTTCGAGCAAACATAATACCTCTCTGCCTTTTCAGCCTCTTTCCTTCCCCTCTATTTCTCTTGCAACCACCATTTTCTCTATTTCTTGTTAGAAAATTTCATAAGGTGGATCTACATAGTTTATATTATTATACGTTATAGACTATCGAACTATAGTGAGTAATGTGTGATTAGACTCGATTAGTTGTGATCATTAAGAAACAAGGCTAAGGTCATAAACACGTTTCTAATTACATACCGGCTGCATGCATGCCTTTAAAAAAAAAAAACGTTTCTAATTACATGTTTTATCTTGACATGTATTACTAAATTGAGTATGGAGGTGATTTATGTGTAGATATCAATTTAAGTCTCAATATAATTTTGTTATTGATGATGGGCTAATAATAAAATTAGGGCTCTATACATACAGTTGAGGTCCCCACTCCAAACTAATTTTCTATCTCCTCCTTTTCCCATCTAGTGTGAGAAATACAAGAGAAATGTTCTAGAGGTGGAAGATCTCTCCGTTACGTGTTGCTAGTTCGTGAGGATTGCTGCTAGGATATTGTTTATCAATGGAGACTTCAAGTATGCATTGATTACATTTTTTTCTTCATTGATTATTGACATGAGGTCTTGGTTTAGAATCTAATAGATTCCTGCCAGTGGTATCAGAGCCTCCTTGTCAGAATCATTGAAGAAAACATACAATTTTCGTTTTCATATTGCTTGATTTTTTAATTAATTGTTATGTGGGTTTTTACCTAAACCTTAGAAGTCTACTTTGTCGGATTCGGTTCTCCCAACCACTGGATTGTGGTTTAGTCGTTCAATAATTGACCCCATACATATATTTTTGGTGGTCGGTGGTTGTTAGAATGATATTGAAAATTTTATATTTTTTTATTCAATGTTAAATTTAAGAAAAAAAGTGGGTTTTCTTTCAAAAACTATTTCTTCAACATTGAGTTGTATGTGCGGTATATCCATAATGAATATGGTTTTTGGTATAAGGTTTTCCTTGATCGATTCGATAGATTTTTACTGACACAACTTCGTTCATTGGCAACAATTGATAAAAGTTTATTTTCTCCATTGATTTGAGCACAAATTCGATCGACCAGTGTTGATTACCTCATATTCGATCAATTAAATCAAAAGTTTCTCATTTTTAGAGACATTCAAATCCTTTTCTAGGTTTGTTTTTATTTGAAATCACATTGAAACGGGTGAATAAGATGACCCACAAGATCATTATTTTAATTTTATGGGTCTGTTTTTGGGCCTGGCAGGTTTGGGTCCAGTTGGTCTGTTTGGTTCAGGTTGGTTCGGCTCAATTGGGTTATGGTCTGGTCCAGTTGCCTTGGGTCGGTTCAGATCTGGACCGGCTTTGTTTAGACAGACTGGGCTGGCTCCTTTCAGACTGGTTCAGTTCAGTCCGGTGAACCGGTTCAGCTCTGGTTGGACAATTTTTTGTTATTTGAGCCGTAAGGCCTTTGGGCTACATGGCCTATTGGATTGGACTGGACCGGTTGCATTTTTTTTGACCTTTTTCCACTTGCTGGATTTGAAATTAATTAAGGAATAGTTTAGGAAGACCTCAGAATATTTTAACTAGCAATCCAAATTTTAAATTTAGGTGAAATTTTGTGCTACATCGCCTAGTGACTCTTTCATGAAATTTTATTTAAATTTGAATTTCAGTTATGCTTTTAGTGGATTGCATATGGTTGCATCATGATCCATGTGAATAACAATTACCCAAAGGAATGTTGTTATTTTGGTCGTACATTGGCGGTATAAGGTAATTAATTTAAATGATTGACCCAAAGGAAGGTCATTGTTTGGCTAAGCCCTGATTTTTTTTTATTTCCTATAATTAGCCTTAGTTGTTTTGAGATAACCATTTACACATTAATATGCCTATCCAAAACTTGAATTGTAAAGTGTCTGGCTTCTCATAAGGGTCCATTATTAAATATGTAAATTTATATGAACTATTTTTTGCCCTTCGCGTCTATTTTTTTTGCTCTTTAATAAGACAAAAATTTTATTATGTCGATGACTATGTAATTTATTATATTTTAATGCATTAAAGTTTGATAGGATGTCCAGGTAGTTGATGCAATCATTTTCGGCTCCCTGCTTTGAACTTGACCTAACAAACTTGTGATTTGCAAACCTGCTGATTTGCACAAGGACGCATGTAAATCATGGACCACCGTTGTTGTGGCGATGGTACTCGATACTAAAGTAAGACTGAGATCTGAAGAAGGTGTAATGTCGTAAACAAGGAATTTACAGTGTACCTTAGCTTACCAATCTCATGTCTTATTTATAGTGCTAGAGTCTTGGTTCGACTAGGCATGAATGGCGTAGTTTAGGGAAGAAGATATGCGTGGAGATCCTTATCTAATTAGGAGTTGTGTTGTGGAGGGAGTTTTCCCACTTAGCCATGTGCTCTTAGATACTGAGATAGTTCTCTTTCGAGAGTAGTCTATAGGAAGAAGTCTTCATATGTGATACATACTCTGAAATTTACTTAGCCTTAGTTGTTTGGCTAAGCCTGATTTTTTTTTATTTCCATTAATTAGCCTTAGTTGTTTTGAGATAACCCATTTACACATTAATATGCTATCCAAAAACTTGAATTGTAAAGTGTCTGACTTCCCATAGGGGTCCATTATTAAATAATGTAAATTTATATGAACTATTTTTGCCCTTCGTCTATTTTTTTTGCTCTTTAATTAGACAAAAATTTTATTATGTCGATGACTATGTAATTATTATCATTTCAATGCATTAAAGTTGATGGGATGTACCAAGGTAGTTGATGCAGTCATTTTTCGCTTCCTGCTTTGAACTTGACCTGCAAACCTTGTGATTTGCAAACCTGCTGATTTGCACAAGGAACGCATGTAAATCATGGACCACCGTTGTTGTGGTCGATGGTACTCCGATACTAAAGTAAGACTGAGATCTGAAAAAGGTGTAATGTCGTAAACAAGGAATTTACAGTGTACCTTAGCTTACCAATCTCATGTCTTATTTATAGTGCTAGAGTCTTGGTTCGACTAGGCCATCAATGGCGTAGTTTAGGGAAGAAGATTTGCGTGGAAATCGTTATCTAATTAGGAGTTGTCTTGTGGAGGGAAGTTTCCCACTTAGCCATGTGCTCTTAGATACTTGAGAGATAGTTCTCTTTTCGAGAGTAGTCTATAGGAAGAAGTCTTCATATGTGATACATACTCTAGAATTTACTTCCTAGTTGGAAGCAAAAAAGTCACTATACTTGCCCGTTCGAAACTAATCCTCGAGATACTTGCCTTAGCAGGGCTTACAGGTATTGAGGATAGTTGTGAGACATGTGGGCCTAGCATGCTAAAAGAATTTAAATACATATGGCAGAATGCATTGGGCAGGCTTAAAATCGCTTGGAATGGAGCAGTGTTCGGCTAAGGCTAAGGCTTGTTGTTTTTTCGAGATCATCATGACACGTATACGACGCAATGTTGGGACCATTTTGGTTATTATCAGCTACTCCCCTCGAGTTAGTGGGTCATCACATCGATTCACTAAGTCACTTCTTAAAAAATATGTCGCTCATGATAATTGTGTCTGAATCGTTGCTTGAGCCGCGTGCTTCATTAATTGAATGTGCGTCGGTTCAGTGGAGAAGAGGCGGGAACACAATATCTATTTAGGTCATCCTTTGTGCAGAGACTAACTCTTCTATTTTCTTTGCTTTTAGAGATTTCGCTTTGGTTCATATTCTGATTGAAAAAATTGTTCATCTTTTTCATGGCTCACCAAAACCATCTTGATGACACAACTTTGGCCAAGGGCCTTGAGTTTTTCGAAGATAGGTTGTTTTCTGAATTGGGCCTTCCTGAAATCCGGTCGAAGTTTGGGGTCCTTGAAAAAATTCCATTATATGCTGTGAAGGATCAGATGCAAATGTTTTCACCGGCAGGTTCATCTGTTTGCATCGCGGGATGCTCCAAACTGGAGTTTGTTTTATATTCTTGATGTGATTTGGGACTTTTTGGATTTCCTTGGAATTCCTCCTGCCCAGTTGGTACCTAATGGATACATAATAATTATTATTTGATTAGAATGAAGGAAGTTGGAGTCTGCGTGACTCTGTGGGCGATCTAGTTGCTGACTTCTCCTTGGCTGAATGATCACACTATTTGTAAAATAACGTCGCCGGCTTGCTTTGAGAATCTGGCTTCTTGGCTCTTGTGGATTCAAAGTACTTCAAGTTCAAGGGTCATCTACTAGAACGAGAGTTCAAGCCACTTTGTAATTGCAGCTTTATCTTCCAATTTCATTGCGCTTGATTGTATGCTAATCGTTGCTTGTGTTCCCTCGCAAGATGGTTTCCCACCACTCCTCTTACCCAAGAAGAACGAAACACTATGGAGAAGTTTTGATACTCGCAGACGAAAAATGTTGAGAAGGTCATATGTGTTACCAACTTTATTTGCAATGAGTTGTGGGACAACTGGCATGTGGTCCCTACTCTTTATCGATCGTCGCGAGTTAAATCTAAGGATGGAGCCCCTTCCAGGAAAAGGAAAGCCATCAGAGTCAAGGCTCATGTTTTGTTTGACACGGACGGATTGTCAGAGACGCTTCCCTCCTTTGTGATTTTGAAGAAGTCTTGTGTTAGAACTGGGTCATCTTCCAAACGATCTGCTCTAGTAAGTAAAGGATGTGAGTTTGATCGACATACCAGGGTGGAGGCCGACGTATCCGGCTTGGAGAAGGACCACCTGCGATTAGCAGGGGTTGAAGATGCATTGAATCTTAGTGCGACGCAGTTAGAAGCTCTGAGCGAGAAGCTAATCCTGGCTGCAATGGCGACTTCTATTGGTGCTGACCCGCCTGAGGTTCTAGAATCCAATCATCCCATTGGTGGGTTGTCCGATAGTGGTCGTGGTGATACGGGTCAAGTTTCTCACAATCCACATTGTTCCCTATCTAGCTCCAAGTCGCATCTTAAGGTGATGGAGGGTATGTTGGACAACTTGCTTCCTTCTCTTATTCCGAATTTTATTAAGCTGTCTTGCACAAAAGGGTCGATTGTTGGTGATAAAAGAAAGGCTGCGGAGGAGGGTTTGGGAGCAGTGGCGACTACGAAGGGTGGTGTTGGCGTAACTCCTCATCCGGTAAAACTTCATCCAGATGTGCGAATACGTCTGTTTGCCCCGAAATTAGCAAAGATGAGCACTCTAGTCTGGCACCAGGTGGTTGATGTGGATTATTCTTTGAAGAATCATATAAGTAGGCATCATAGCTGGCTGATGGATCACGATCCAAAACTCAATGAGGATACGCTAGAAAGGTGTATGGATAAGGGTTAGAAGTACCTTATGCTAGGAATGTCTCACTTGAGCTTGGTGGCCGACACTGGGATGGAAGTCAATGTGGCTCATGAGAGGGTGTACACCATGGAGCGTGTCTTCTTGAACATGCAAAGGATGTATTCTGATGCGCTTTATGAAATTAAGTTGCTAAGGAAGCAGACTAAGGAGATGAGGCTGGAACAATCGATCATTGACGTTGAGACTTAGAGTGTTTCGTTTAGCAGAGGTGGTGTCCACGAGGGATAGATTCAAGCAATAGTTGGATCGGACCCATCGCGACCTGAAGATTGCGCATGAAGCTGTGGCTGAGGCGCATTTGAATTGTGGTATCTCGCTGAGGAAAATGCCTTAAAGGAGGTTGATAGGGTTGTTTAGAGACAACAATTAGAGTTCGATGTGGAGTTCAATGCCGGGAGGCGAGGAAGGCCGAAGAGGAGCTTGAACTGGAACAACATGAACACAGTGTCGTAGAGAGCAGTTTGACTACAGAGCAATCTCAGGTCGATGCGCTGACTGGCAAGCTGGGGCTGATGGAACGCGAACTTGTTGAAGCGAAGGCTTGCGAGGAAGAGTTTCTCCAAGAACAAGGCAAGTGTGAATTCCGCTGGGCTGTACACGATAGATTAGAGCTGCTGGCATTGATGACGGAGGAGCATCCAAAATGAGACCTTGATCGGTATCAGAAGATGTCGTATGTAGACTTATCAGTGGCTTCTGTGTTGTCAGACGAAGAGGGTGATCCGGATCATGACGCTCAGATTGTGACGCGTACAAACGCAACTCTTGTTCCCTCATCCATTAAGCTTAGCTCTTCTATTTATGTACCCTTTCTTGATAAGGAATAGACTTTATACACTTGTACCTCTTTTACTTTAACTGTTAATGAAAACAAATTTATCTTGAATACGTTCTGTATTCGTTTAATGCTCGTTTTCCCTATTGCACGCTTCCTATTTCGCCTTCCCATTTTACTTTGGCATAGGCTGGTTAGGTCAATAGGAAGTCGAGTGGTCTATATGTTATTGAGAATTTGATCATTTGCGTTGCAAGTGACTTGGAGTCATTGTTGCTTAGTCCCGTTCGATGATGGGCGTTCCGCTGATGGTTGAAAATGGGCTATGCTGCCCCACCAGAGGCCAATTCTCAAGGTAAGTCACTGGGGGCTCATTTTGCCAATCTGACCGTCGGTCGAGGTTGCTGGCATGAGTGAACTATGACAGTCAAGCTCATGCGTTGTCTCGGGCAGGCATTCCATGTAGTACTCGTTCACGTGTTGGCGGAACAATTTATGGGTCGGCATGAGTGGCCTTTGCTGGTATTAGAATGTCAGCCCGTGTGAGCGTGAAGACATTGCTTGAGCTGTAATTCATCTCTGCGGCCGCTGTTTCAAAAGAAAGCGGTGGTGAGTCATCTAGAGCTCCCACCTTTTGCATGGTCCATGTCCAAGTAGGGTGGACTACAGGTTTGGGAAATGAGGATTCGGCGATCATGATTTGTTCAAGATCAATGATCCCGTGGCGAGGCGTTGACATCAGTTCGGGACTGACTAGTCTTCCACCTTTCAAACTATCTACACCCGTGTGTGGCGGGCTACAAGTTTGAGACGAAGGGATTCAATGACTAGGTTGAAGAGCAGTGGTTCTGTGGCAACCCGTCGAAATCAGTTTGGGACTGACTAGGCTCCCACTTTCCAAATCATCTACACTCGTGCGTATTGAGCTATGAATTTGGGAATTTTCGGCAACCATGGTCTATAGTAGAGCAGTAGTCCCGTGGCGAGCCATCTAAATCAGTTCAAGACTGACTAAGCTCCACCCTCCATACCATGTACACTCGTGTAATGAGGTCTACAAGTCCGGGGTTGGTAATTCGGTGACATAGTCTGTAAAAGAGCAATGGCCCCGTGGCAAGCCATCGAAATCAGTTCGGAACTTACTAGCCTCCTACCATCCAACCCATTTACACCCGCGCAGTGGGGGCTACAAGTCTGCGCTTTGATCAGAAGCTATTGTGCCACTCATCACCAACTATTACCTGATCGGGTTCGAAGACCATTGTCCGCGATGGGGGCAACAATCCCTTGCGAGTCATCGTCACCAGGCGTGATAGCGCTGATTGGACTCCCACTTCCTAAACCATCAAAATTCACATTTGGTGAACTAGGTATCGAGGTGAACCATAAGCCGTCGTTGTCACCCAAAGCTGACTAAGCTTGCCTGGCTAGGTAGGGGCTCCACAATTGCTGGCGTACGAGCCTGTATTCGCAAGTAGAGTGCATTGTGCAGTTGAGTTATGAAGAGACAGGAATACCATGAATCGGCTGGTGATATGCAAGTGTGATCCGTGTGTTAGGAATGACTAGGGCTTCCAATGCTCGTGCCAGGCATGCGGTAGAATATTGTTTGAATATTGGGCCAACCCATTGGCCCATAGAACGAGAGCTAGGGTTCTTATACGAAATATGCTACGGGTATGGCGTAGATCGCGAGATGGTTGAGTATCGGTCACTCCCCCTCAATTAATGGGGTTGTGTGTAGCCTCGATTATTGGAACGAACGTGGACTAGTGCAATTTCCTTCAGAACCGCCATCTCCTCGTTTTCCATGTTGTATTCAATGCTAATAGTTAATGCTGAAATGCCTACTTGGTGAATTATTAGTTATATATAATGGTGTCTCTTCATCATTTGTAGGCATTATCTTTTATAAAGCTTATCTCTTGTAATGTTTCTTTTTGAAGAAAATGCTTTGGATTTTCCAAAGGCTGAAGGGAGATCTCCATTGTTGGAGTCTTCGAATGTTATGACATTTGCGCCGATCAGTCGTGTTGAGACTTGTTATGCGTGGTCACCTGCTCTGGCTGACCACCTAATCGGTTCGCTGAGATCTTGTAATTTCTTCTAATTTAGCATAGAAGAAGTATGGACTCCCTCCCAAGGGATGAGTCTGTCGTTTATGCGTTGGTGCCCTATCGCTGTTCGGGAGCGCTTAATCTAAGAGATAATACCAACGGCCAATTCCGGAGCAGTCACCTTCATCAGTTCTCGATTAACCTCGCCTTGCATTGGAATTCATGACCTCGGAACTGGATGTAGTTGGACATGGTCTATCGAATTAGGCCATTAACTTTTGGATGTCCTTTTCATCCCTTCAGCGGGAAACTGCATTCGATTTGTAACAACCTGATACTAGTCCCAAGTTTTGATCGAGCATGTGAATTGGCTGTAGCTAGCCATAGCATTTTGCGAGGCTCTCAGTTGCCGATTTTGTACTACTTTAGACCATATTTGAGGGTTGTGCCAGCAGGGGCCTTGGATTGGAAGTGTTATTTCTTGCTGCCGTTGCACATGCCAGTCCTTCGTCCTGCTGTCGCTCGCAGATAACGTTCATCAAGAGTTTGCGGAGCCTACTTTCGGTACCTTTGCTCTCTTTGGGTCTTCTTATGTAGTCAAACTGTTTAAGCGATTTTTTACTTTATGTCGCATCATATTCAAATGCTCACAGTATGTAATTTTTGTTTCCGCCTCAGTGCGCTCCTTGTTACATCTTTCCAGTAACTAATAGAGTGTGTTTGCGTAATTCTTTCTTTATTTCTAAAATGATTTCAAATCAAATAAGTTCTTAAGAGCTAAAACTCAACCTTAAGTGTGAAAAAGAAAATAAACAACTGAAATAGACTAACTGTTGGCAGAAAAAAGTCGACCCGGCTAGTGAATTCACATGGCCCTTGTTGGATTGTTAATACTTTCAGCGAACTGCCGAGCTTCGTTGATGTCATTGAGGCTACTTGAGAGTAAACCTTGCATGGGAGTTAGCCTCCGTGCCGACGAAAAGTCAGGGGGGTTGTAGTCCCGTCTGCATTGACCTCTCGGTTCTGCTGGGTTGAGGAGCAAATTACTCCCGTTCCACTTGATTGTCCCTAATTTATGAAATTAGCCACTGCAGTTGGATCTTGAGCGAGTGGAGTGGTGCATCCATAGTCACAGGGTCTGACTCCATTTCAGGTTGCGTTGTAGGATCTAGTTGGATCTAGAAACATTCTATTTGCTTCAATGCGGCATAATGGCAGTCTTGTGCCATAGGCTGGTCTCCACGTATCATTCCTTTAGAATGGTTAGCAGTATACTTAATGCAATGGTGAAGGTGGAAACTACTACTTACATCTGGTAGAGCCATGGCCTTCCCAAGATAAGGTTGAAGGTAGACGACACGTATACTACCATGAAGTCCAGGAACAAGACCTTTCTCAGTTGTGGCTCTCCTGCCACTATCGCCAACCTTATTTTCCCGATCAGGAAGCATTTCTTCCTGCTTAATCTAATCAGCGGGTAGTCTGAGGACGTCAGTTTTTTCTCCTTGAGGTCCATACTGCGGATCGCATTGAAGAACATGATGTTGAGTAAGCTTCCCCTATCTACCAGAGCTCTCTTTACCTCCCACCTTGCAATGGAGACCATATGACAAGATTGTCATTGTGCGGTGCTCAGACTCCTTTCAAGATCCTTGTCTGTAAAGGTTAAATTGGAAATTGGCTTTAACCCACAAGTAGTAAACGTGTTTGTCCTCCTCTGCGGGCTTTTTCCGCATATCCAGTAGAGTTCGCTTATAGGACTTGTTCAACTGGTATTCATCTAGTCTGACTCCATGAAGGACAAAGATTATGCCAAGATCTCTTTATCTATTTCCTTGACCGACTCCTCTGGGTTTTTTCGATCATTCTCGGAGTCCAAGAGTTCCTTTAGCTTGCCCCTGTGGATCTGGTACTCGATTTCGTACCTTAGACTCTTATAGTCGTTGGTGTCGTAACCACCCTCCTTGTGGTATGAGCAATAGTTGCTATTGTCACGTTTAGAGGGTCCCCGCGCTACTTCGGAGACCACTTCAGATCTTCCCAGTTATTCATGGAATTCAGGACGTCAAAATCGGCTAGAATGAGGGGGATCACGGCTCTCGATCCAATGTAGTTGGATGCTTTTCTGGCTTGGCCAGCAGGGTCTGACCTGTTGTCATTGCGCTTTTGCTTGCACCTTTCTTCATCCTCACGCTTTTTTCCCTCCTTCATGTTTTTCGAAGTGGGGGCTTCTTATCATCTTCTATTTCCCTCTTCACAGTTCTGATTCTTCTAAGGTGATGTACCTCTGTGCGCTTTTGAGGAGTTCCGCTATATCCAAAGGGGGTTCCAAGGTGAGGCATTCATAACACTTTCCCTCTTTTCGGCCCTCGGTAAAAGCCGTCACGGATGTGGTCGTCGCTACAACCATCAATGAGTGTCAGCTCGATGTTAAAGCACATGTTATACTCTCTGAGTATCTCATTGGATCTCTATTTAAGAAAAAGTATGTAGTGTGGACTTTTCCAAAGGTGCTGACTTCTGACAAAACGGGTCAGGAATCCCTTCGCAAGTGTCTTAAAAAGTCGATCGACTTCGGCGTGAGGCTGTGGAAACCATGTTAGTGCTGATTTTTTAGGTTGGTGGGGAAAGTTCTGCACATTACCAACTCAGATCCTTATTTGAGTGTCATTACATGTTGGTAATGGCGTAAGTGGTCAAATGGGTCGGTGATCCTAAACGTAGAAGTCAAGCTTTGGAGGCTTAAACTTTTTTGAAGAACCACATTCATGGTACAGTCCACGAACAGTGGAACAAGAGACGGTACAAACACTTCTAGGTCGTGCGCCCTCTGCAGAAGGGGTTCTTAGGGTTGAGCCTTTCTACCCTGTGAGCCAGATTTGTGGTTTAGTTGCGCCGCCTCCTCTAGTCCAATGGAAAACTAGCGGGGGCTTGACTCTTTGTTGCATGCTCTCTGTTGTCTTCCGGAGATGGAAGCTTCTGCTGCTCCTGATCTTCGTTAGCAGGTGGATGGTTTTGGTGTATGAAAGCCTCTACCGTTTGGCGATTTGTTGTATCTGAGAAGACAACAAATCTAACATGGGTCTGTCGTAGTCGTGGTTGGCGCGGAGGCGTGAATCTGTTGCTTGTGTACCAACGGCACCCGCCGAGAGCAATGGTATATGCGCCAGTCTAGGCCTTTGACATGTCCCTTGTTCTCCATTTTTGCGAGATCGGGTGGTCACCATCTCTTAGTATTATGAGGCTAGATGATGCTAGCGAAGGTTGGGAACTTTGTTGTCCCCATGGACAACGCCAAATTGATGTAGTCATTATTCAATGCTAAATTTCACTTTGACCTGCAAACCTGCACAAGGAATGTACGTGAGCCACAGACCACCATTGTGGTGGCCGATGGCACTCTGATGCTAAAGTCATGAAGGGATCTGAGGAAGGTGTAATGCTGTAAACAGGGAATTTGTAGCATACCTTAGCCTACCAACCTCATGTCTTATTTATAATGTTGGAGTCATGTTTCGACCAGTCCATCGATGGCATAGTTTAGGGAAGAAGATTGCATGGAGGTCCTTCTCTAATTAGGAGTCGTGTTGTGGGAAAAAATTCCCAATTAGCCATGTGCTCCTAGATACGCGGGAGATAGCTCTCGTTCAGAGAGTAGTCTATAGGAAAAAGTCTCCATATGTGATACATACTCTGCAATTTACCTCCTAGTTGGAAGCAAAGAGCCATTGTACTTGCTCGTCTAAAGCTGATCATCGAGATACTTGCCTTAGCATGGCTTTTGGGTATTGAGGATAGTTGTGAGACACGTGAGCCTTACAGGATGTAAGCATCTGAATTCCGTCTGGCAGTCTGCATTGGGTGAGCTTAGAACTGTTTGGGCCAGATCAGTGTTCGGCTAATGCTATGGCCTGTTGTTCCTCGAGATCATCATGGCACGAAGTGTGAAGCGATGGATTTACACAAGTAAAGAGACCCCTAGAAAATGATTTAATATTATATCACTACAACCAAAAGGCCTATTTAGCTACACGAAGCTGGCTTACGGCTCTAAACCGTTGGTTTAGTTGCCAATGGCCAAAAACCGTGGATATCGTGGCCAACGGCCTAAACCGTGGCTATATCCAAAAGCTGGCCACAGCTTTAAACAGTGGGTTCATTTGCCACGGCCAAAACCGTGGCTATAAGGGGCAACGACCAAAAACCGTTGCTAAATAAGAGCGATTTGCACGTGGGTCGCATGTGTGGAGGGAGGACTTTTGCGCTATGGCGAAAACAGGTTTCCCACTTTGGCGAAAAAAATTGGGGCCTGTTGAAGATGTCAGAATTCCCTGCCAAGTGAAAAGAATATTTGGGTTTGTGACATTTGTGTAT
Source organism: Berberis thunbergii (assembly GCA_003290165.1). NCBI lineage: Eukaryota > Viridiplantae > Streptophyta > Magnoliopsida > Ranunculales > Berberidaceae > Berberis > Berberis thunbergii. Next base: position 4,569 of record QNQO01009658.1, on the reverse strand, counting down.
CCTGAAACTGTTAAGATGATACTAGCAAAGGGTAACCCCCACTATGTTCGTGGAACTCGTGTCCTGGTGAAACCTTACAGGGAAAGATTAGGCCTAGCGAGAGGTAAGTTCATGGAAGAGCCTTGCAGTCCCCAGAGTTTACGACAATTATGATTAAGTGAGGTCTATTGTTGTTTAATGTTCTTCATACATCTGATGTTTAAAACCTTGCAGTCCCCAGAGTTTACGACAATATTGGATATTTCAAGAAACAGTTATTGGAAGAGCGTGAATATGCTATTGAGTTTGAGGCAAGACGTCTAGCAGAGCTGCAGTTAGGACCCAAGCCACTCGCCCATCAGCCTTTGTAAGGATGTTTTATCTTCTTTTCAGGCCACTAAGTTACTTGGTCATATATGTGTGCTGACTTTATATTTTCTCCATTTGTTCATCTCTATCTAACTCATCTTTATAATGTCTTAATTTCTTAAGTTAAGTGGATTAAGAAATTCAGATTGTTTTTGTATCTATCTATTTGAATTAACTGATCTAATCTCCTTTAAGATCTTCAAATGTGTTTATCTCCTGGTATCAATTTACTGTTTAATCAACTTACTTTTGTTCTAAACTAGCTTCTATCTTTGTGTTTTCAAATGTGTTTATCTCCTAGATTATATTGTTATATGTTGATCCTGCAATATGTAGTTACTTGTATGTATTATTGCTCATATCCAAAGCTTGATGCTCATATCTTAGCTGCACTTGTGGTCTTTTTCTAAACCTATTATGAACTTGTGAAATATCTTCTTGCGGGATGTTGCCGATTGTCTGAATTCGAGTATAAAAACAGACTAAAAAGTGTGTTTTAGTTCAGAATTATAAACCTCAGGTTATTTGAGTTAATCTAAACTATATAGTGGTTCAAAGTGCTGGAAGGATTGCTGGGACCTTACTGGAAGGCTTTGGGACTAGCTTTCAATTGCACTTTTCTTCTCTTTGGGTATGTGATTCAGCTTATAGGATGTGCAAGGTAAGCAAGTCTGTGCTGTTTGGTAATGAAAATTAGTAAAAGTTCATTGTTATTAGCGTCGCATATTTAGATTAGTGCCATCGATAGGCGAAATAAATATCATAATATATTTTTATGTGAATCATGTGCAAACGGACTACGGCAGGTGTGACTAAGTCAGTCAACCACTACAATTCTTGGTATTTAGGAGACTTGGCTACACTAGACTGAGATGTGTGTGCTTGGACTAGTTATACTTGTTCTCGGCACCACATACTTGTGGTGGTTCAAATAACTTATCTATGCCAGGATGTTTTTATTTCATGTTGTTAGCTCTGATCTGAAAACTGGATTGAATTTTAATCTTGGATTTCGTTTTGGTTTGATTTTGGACAGTAACATATACTACGTTAACGATCGACTGGATAAGAGAACATGGACTTATATATTTGGTGCTTGCTGTGCGACTACTGTGTTCATACCTTCATTCCACAACTACAGAATATGGTCATTTTTGGGGCTTGGAATGACACTTATACAGCTTGGTACATGACTGTTGCTGCTCCTGTTCATGGTCAGGTAAGGGTTTTGGTGTAGAGTAAACCCATTTATGCTTCAGTTTTGTTTGATTACTGGGTGTTAATTAGTTTTTGGGTTTTTAGTTATGGCAGGTTGGATTAGGGGTGCACACTCAAGCCCCAACTAACTGGTTTTGTACTTTCGGCTGGAGGCTACTAATATTCTCTACACCTTTGGGTGGACAATCGCTAAATATATGTAAGTAGAGAATTCTTTTGGTAATCAATTTCCGAATACATTCCTCCGTCCTTGTAGGGAAGAGTAAATACATGGTGGTGGATGTGGGGCAGTACTAAAGTCGAATCCTTGAATTTCATTAGAGAGTCTGATGTTATGATTACGTAAGTTACAATTAGGGTGCCATTAAGTTTAAAAAGTGTGTACTAAGAGCATCCAGAGTAGTTTGGTAAATGAATTCAATTTTGTGAAGTATAGTTAAACGCATTGATACGCGGAATTTAACTAACCTAAGTTAATAGGTTTAATTCAGCTCCCACTGTTATAACCCAAAGCGCACGGTGCCTAACTGGTAACAACGGCAAGTTACGGGTCGATCCACAAGGAAGGTGGATTAAATTGAATTTTAAATTTAATTAAACTAATTAGAGAAAATGGGGTTACAATATTTTAAAGCTAAACTAAAATAATTAAAATACGAAAAATAAAATAAAAGATAGATGATGACTTTGTGGGCTTGGACTCACCATGAGTTAGCAAAATTATTTAATCTAAATTACTGAATTTAAAAACGAGAAGCTTTAGGGATGAGAATCCCTTGCTATACACCGAATATGTGATCGTTAAAATCCAATTAACTTATATCATGTTTCTATCAAACATTAACAAATCATTAAAGCAAATACGCTCTTACCAAGTATTAAGTTGTCTTTTTAGGCACACTTAATCAAAGTTTAAGCTTAATATTTTTAGCACATGCTTTAAATATTGATAAAGGGTAATTCTAACTACCAAACATATCGAAGATTTATTCCCGAAATGAAGGGTGAAAGTAATTTATCAAAAATTCAGAAATAAATTGTAATTAACAATTAAGGACACAATTCAGTAAAATAAATCAGAATAACTTATACAACCCATTTAGTTTGTCACAAACTTGATGTGGTGGTACTCAGCAGGTGGTACGAACACGAATCCCAAGACAAATGGGCCAAAACGCTTTGTGGTGGCTCTTACAGATACCTGGGGTGTGAATAGCCAAATAACCGAATTAACCAACTTTCACCTCTGCTACAGTAGCGCTACAGTGACGCTACATTAGCCGCTCGCTCCGCTCGGCTTCTCAAGCGCGACAGCTGCGCTGCTCGCGGACTTCCTTCGCTCCCCGCGACCGTCCCGACCTCCAATTGATTCTAAACCTGCAAAATAGACAGAAGGTGAGGAAACAATCGAGAGAGATGCGAAAATAAACAGAGAGAGCTCGGAGAATACTCCCTGTTTTCGCTTCCTGTTTCAGCGATGGTGGTGCGCCGCGGTGAGGTGTTCTTTGGTGGTTTTCCGTGGCGAGAAATGGTAAGGAGGTCTGGACGAAGAGAGGACAGAGAGGAGAGGTGGACGCATGGTCTGGCTGGGTCGCGAGGCGAATAGAGCCGCAGTGAGCTCTGTTTCTCGGGTGATGGTGCTCGATCTGTGACGGTGGTCAATGCGGAGGTGGTGGCGGTTGTGTGGACATGGGAGAGGAGCAAAGACGGTGATGGTGGAAAGTTGACGTGAAACAGGGTTGTCACACCCCTGTTTCACGGTGGTGGTGGTGGAGGTTGTGCTGTCTGGAGGTGGTGATGGTGGTGGCGAGGTGGTGATTGCTGAGTGAGTGGTGATGGTGGATAGGTGGTGATGGTCACCTTGTGAGAATCACCTTTGAGAGAGGAGCTCACGGAAATCTCCTTTGAGGAAGAGGTTTTGATTTTTTTCTAATTCTCTTCTTTTCCCTTCTCTTCCTCCCCTCTTTCTCACCCTATTATCTTCTATTTATAGAAAATGACCAAGATGAATAGGGATGAGATGAGGGGATGATTCATCAATGAGGGTAGGATTGGGCTTGGCATTGGGTTTGGTTTGTGTTTAGGTTATGGATTGGATTTAAGTTATGAATTAGGTTTTGGGTTTAGGTTATGAATTAGGTTTCGGGTTTAGGTTTGTGACTGCTTTATACCACTATTGGAATCGACTAATTGTCGTTCCTTAACTTGTCGCTTTAATATGATTTCATCATTTACGCTCAAATTCCTACAAAGACATGAAAACAAATAATTACTATACAATATATAATCGAAACACTAACATGCATAAATTAAGGATATATTATGTAATAATTATGTGAATATCAAATACCCCCAAACCTATATTTTGCTAGTCCTCGAGCAAAACAATAAAAAGAAAATCCTAACTCACTTTCGCAGATATCATCGGTTGCACTTACCTTAAATGTGCAACAAGGCTTTAAACTCCTAGATTACCTCTAGTGGACGAGTTATAGTCTCGTGAGGGTTTCCAGAAATGTTACCCACAAACATTACTGTCTCAATCAAAACTTGGTCAAACAGTGTGAATTTTAAAACTTCGAGAAATGCAAGAAACCAACAGTGTCATTTTAGTGTATCAACAAATTTCCAAATAATTTAATATTCTCCACAAGTTAGAGACAAATTCACAATCATCCTCAACTCAATGTGTGTGTGTGTGGATGGCATTATCAACATAACTTTTCATTTCAGAGTAAAACAATGACCAAATCTCCTGTAGAAAGTTTGTTTTGACTTCAAACCTCTCATGTCACTCACAATAAAACACTCAGAGATTTGGTATTTCACTCAGTTTATATGTGAGGAAAAGAGTAAATAATGGAAAACAATCATCTCACATATAGTATATGAAAAATGAACTTTTCAAGAATGGAATGAATATGATCTCATGGACAGGAATATCAATTACTTTTAGGAATGTTGAATCAAACACCATAGGTCTTGGTTATTAAATCTCCACAT
>QNQO01009657.1:0-34070 GCA_003290165.1 Berberis thunbergii | reverse complement strand
ATAAGAAGAAGAACGGTTTCAGCTACATATCACTCCATCATGGTACTATCCATCAACTTCCCTGTGATTAGGGAGGTCACCTGTGCTAGCACCTCACCATGCACGTTGACCGCAAAAACTCCAACTGCTCCCTGTTGAGATTGGGCCAAATAACTAGCATCGTAATGTGACCACTATCATGTTTGGATCCAGGCAATGAAAAATAAGTTTAAGCTATAAGGATCTAAAGTTAAGTTTGTGACATCTAGCTAATTGGATTTGGGTCCGTATCATTGCTATCTGGGTGGTGGCCAACTCAGTGTGGGAGCCCATAGGAGATGAGGAGGAGGGAACATAATTAGGCCAAGTGTCATTGACAGCTGTTTGAAGAACATGATGAATAGAAATCGGATCGTTAGTGTCATCAGAGGTAAGTGCGCCCCAATGACTTGTGTGATTTGAATTTGTAGAAAACCATTGGTGTTTCCAAATAGACTAGGTACTTTGAAAAGACATTCTAAACTTCTGACTGTTGAATTTTGTCTTTTGGATAATGCAGTTGTTGTAGGTCTGCCATATGGTCAGAATGAAAGCTACAGCATTTCCTCCATATAATCAGGATGGGTCTTGGCAGTATCCCACATGAACTTTAGGAAGATGGATGTACTGGGCACCTCAAAGTTATCATTGAGAAAGTCGATTGGTAGGGGCGAGATAAGCCATAGTTGGTGCATGATCAGACAAAGAAAGAACATATGAGTAACATCTTTTGTGTGACTATGGCAGAAAATACAACAATCTTCTAGTGGTGTGTGCAGACGGGTCAAATTGGTCATGGTAGGGAAAATATTGTGACTCAGTTTCCAGAGCAAAGAAAGGGCAGAACAAGGTGCCTTGATTCTCCAAAAATCTCTTAGCATCTTAGCATCAATGCTGAGAGAGGGAGGGAGAGAGGTGGAACATTTAGATTGTCACAGATAGAACACCTTTGTAGCGTTCTTGACAGTAAATAGTTCATTTCTATCCTGGAGCCAGATCAAAGTGTCTGGGCACTCTGAGCGATAAATTAGGATATCCTGAATGTCACTAGCCACAGAGGCATTGAAGATGGAACTGATAAGGCTATCATTCCATTGAAGGTGTTGACCAGTTTGAATGTTCCATAAATCCTGTATTCTATGAGTCAAGTTTTTGGCCTGGGGATTGAGCAAATAGTCAGTCAGAAGCAATCTTGACTTAACCATCAATACCTCCAAAGGTAGATATTGTTTCCCGATAACACTTGCCATTTGAGATAGCGCTTCATTTTAGCCAGCACAGTGAGATTACCTCTCCAAGCAAAGGAAGCTAAGAAAGGCGGTTTTGAGATTTGCAAAAGGCTTTTGTTGTTAAAATAAAACACTTTGAGTTGGGAGGCCCGAGTGCTACGGGGGAAGATATGGCTTGATAAATACTTTTTGCCATTAACACCAAGTTTTTATTCCTCATTGAGGGGATATTGAGGCCACCCAGGTGTCGAAGCTTAGTGATTTGGTCCCAGGTATACATATGCATAGCTTGGCTTTCAGCAATCCCGTTCCACTAGAAATTGCGAGCAAGAACATCAATTTTGGTAGTGATCGAGGTAGGAAGAAAGAAAGTTTGCATGTTGTAGACCGGAATCGAATTAAGGGAAGCTTTGATCATCACTGTTCTACCCGCTAGAGAAAGCACTTTGAAATTTCATCTTGAGAGTTTGACATTGATTTTGTCAATGATGAATTGGAATCAATGGCTTTTTTGTTAGACATGAGCAATGGCGATCCAAGATATTTGTCTTTAGAGTTGTAGAGCTTTGTTCCCATAATCCTATTGATCATTTTCGCATGTTTCGGGTGAATGATGGAGCTATAGTACACCAAGAATTTGTCAAAATAACCCCTTGACCCGAAGCCAGACAATATTGTTGAAGAATATCTTTAACCGATTGTGCTTCAACAAGGGATGCTCGACAAAAAAACATGAGATTGTCTGCATATAGCAGGTGACTAAGAAAAGGGGAATGATGTTATATCTTGATTCCTTTGATGATCCCAACCTCTTCCGTTCGTGCGAGAAGATGGAATAAATCTTTAACAACCACAATGAAGAAATATGGTGACAGGGGATCCCCTTGCCGAATGCCCTTAGAAGGATTGATGGAAGAAAGGGTGAGCCATTTAGAAGGACCCAAAGGGAAATGGTGGAGATGCAATCCCCAATGAGATGAATCCAACATTCAGAAAACCCCAGTTGTCGAAGAACTTGTAAACGGAAAGACCGTTCGACTCTATCATAGGCCTTGGCCATATCGATTTTAATGACCATCCAACCTTGTTTTTTCCTATGAAAGTTTTTCATTTGAAAGAAAGTCTCAAGAGCGAGACCGACATTATCAGCAATAGACCGTCCAGAAAGGAAGGCTCCTTGGTTGGTGGAAATGATGTTATCTAAAAGAGGTTTCATGCGATTAGCCATGATTTTGGAGATCACCTTATAGATAACATTGTAGAGACCTATTGAGCAGAATTTGTCCGGGTAACTGTCTCACCGACTTTTGGGATAAGGGCAATAAAAGTTTCATTGAGCTTGGATCCATTTGAAGTGTAAGAAAAAGGTTTTTAACTACCTCGCAAACATCCAATTACACAATATCCATAATACTAGAAAAAGTAGGCATGAAAACCATCAGGGCCTGACGCTTTATGACTTTCCATATCAAAGACAATCTTTTGAATCTCAGAGTCAGTAAGAATGGAGAGGGAGCCTTATTCTCAGCACTAGAGATGATCGGGGATAACAGAGAGATAACGTCCGGATCAGGAGGAATAAAAAATTGGAAAATGTTTTCAAAGTAGTTGTTAAGAACTTGACCAACATTTTCCTCGGTTGATTGCCAAACATTGGACTCATCTTTCAGACGCAGAATGAGGTTCCTATTGCGACATAGCAGCATAGAGAGATGAAAGAACTTAGTGTTCTTATCTTCCTCCCTAAGCCAGGAACAACCAAACTTGTTTTTCCAAAAAGTTCCTCTCTAATGAGGAGTTCCGAGAGTCGGTCCTTGAGTGAGGCGATAGCCAAAGCATTCTGAGTGGAGGGATATTCATTTTGGAGAGCATCAAGGACTTTCCGATTCTTGAGAATGCATAATTGTATACTTTTGAACTCATTGTGGTTCTACCTAAAAATACAGTAACTCAACTGTTTGGTTTTGATATGGAAGTTTTGATCAAGTTTGTGGTGACGCCTATGTGCCCAAGAAAAATAGACCAATTTCCTATACTACGGGTTTTTATTCCACATTTGGAAAATTTTCAAAGGTTTTGGACTATTAGAGATATTGGAAACAAGTCGCAGAGAAATCGCACGATGATCTGAGGTGGAAGTATGAATAGTATGGGTTGTGGCAGAAGAAAACATGTTTGCCTAGTCAGTGGTCACCAAGATGAGATCCAGCTTGGCCTTAATCTCATTCTTGTCTTTACGTTTATTATTCCATGTGAATTGGGATCTAGTGAGAGGGAAATCAAGAAGGTTGTGGTTTTCTATGAAAGTGCGAAGGTGGCCAAGAGAGGGGATAGTAGGCCTGTTACCCACCATTTTTTCCTTTGGATCGAGAATGCCATTAAGGTCCCCAATAATGATGCCAGGAAGGTTTTGGCAACTGTATAGTGCAAACATATTATCCCAAAAAGGAACCTTAAGAGAAGGATTAGGTTCACCATATATGAAAATAGCAGACCAATGAGATAAACCAAAATAGTCATGAATAACACAATGAAAATAATATTTATAGGAAGAAATGATGGTAAGAGAGATACCTTATTTCCAGAAAAAGCAATGTCACCTGACTCACCTGTTGCTGCAACTTAGACTTCGTGTTTGAACCCGCGTCTCCAACGTATGCGATCCATATGAGCAGAGGAGGCTTTGGTTTGTGACATGAACATGATATCGGGGTTGGACTATAGGAGAGGATCTTAAAATTACGGATCGCGTAGGGAGACCCTATGCCCCTTGTGTTCCGAAAAAAGTATCATGGTGGCTTGGGCAACCTTTTTATGGGGGCTGTCAGAACCATATCGGTATGCACTGTGACTTTATTACTGATAAACTGAATGTCATGACCACCATTATCAGGAAGGTGCAAACCATCTATTATTAGATTCATCCCCACCATTAATTTAAGGACAGTAGGCCTTTGATTGGAGAAAATAGAATGCTCATCTTAAACTAGAGATTTCCAAGCTGTAAAAGTGGCCCAGGCTATCAAGTTAACAACGTGTACCTTCTCTTGAGATGTTGTTATAACTGTGTTGTCAGTAGCCGTTAGAAATGATAGCACAACAACTGAAAGAGAACAGTTGTCTGTGTTCTCCCCAAAAACAGAAACAGAGCAGTTGACTTTGGGGGGTTTAATTCTCGTTGGTTGAGTGTACTTGGAGAAGTAAGTGTATCTTTAAATAGCACCGGAGCCAAAGTAGATAGAAGCAATCCCACCGACGTTGAGCCAAAATTGTCACGCCCCAATTTTCGAGAAAACGAAAACCCCAATATTTGCGTAGGATTAAGATTTTCCACTTCCCCGAAACTTGGGACGTGAAAATTTAACAACAGAAACATTAAAGAAAAATTAACATAAACAAAAAAATTCTAACCAGATTAACTCTTTGGAGATTCTGTCCCACAAGTAAACCTCCCATATCGCCGCCTCAATGAATTTCTAACATGTGAAAGGCTAAATGACTACATTCCAACCCAGTAAGTCAAAATTGAGAAACAATGCATCATAAAAAAAGAAACCCTGAAATTTCAATAAATGGAAAATCGGAAAAAAGAAGGTAAAAGAGAACTCACTCATCTATCCGTCAAGCCTCATCTTCCTCTCCTAAAAAATCACATACAAACTCTAACATCACACCATCTCTATCTTGTTCCATCATTGCCACTTCTTATCCATCAACCAGGCAATTTCTCCACCACCTCGAAATGCCATTTCTTTACCATCTCAACATTCCTCTTTTCTTCTTTCACGTCACTACTTCCCCCTTCTAGATCAATGGGAAAGCGAGGGAAGATAAAAGAAGAGAAAAATGAGGATTTTCGAGCAGACAAATGAGTGGCAACGTGCGGACACAAGCTGTCGTCGCTGCAAAAAAAATGAAGAAGGGCAGAGCCCTCTGTGTTGCACATAGGAAGAAAAAGGAGATAACAGAAAAGCCCCATTTTATAGAGTGGGTGGCTATTTGCCCCCACTAAAAGTCTTAGGTTAGGGCACCCCAAATTTTAAAAAAATTTAATCCAAAAACTAAAAAATTTAATCATTCAGTCTTAAAGAATTTAGGAGTATTACAATAAATACACCTCACAAGAATCGCATCCCGAGATTCAATAGAAGGGGTAACTAGGTAATTAATTCTACAATAAGCCAACAATTTACGAAATGAAACATCACCAGGGTCCAAATCATAAACCATTCCAGAACATAATAATTTTTTTGTTAACCCTCCTTAAGAAGCAAACCACACATCACATGGACAAAAAACTAGCTCAAGCATATGCCCATTACTTCATGAAGACAATCACACAAAGATATATATAAAATTTAATAAACATAAAAAAATACAAGGTGCTACAATAAATATTAAAAAATACGGGGTGCTAAAAAATACGAGATTCGCTGAAAGGGCTAACTAAAAACTCAGGATAATAAAACCACTAAATGAAAAGCTAAATGGAATAATGTCCCCTACTACTGACCTTAAAATAATTTATGATTAACCTGAATACAAAGGTCAAAGGAATCTCATCACGAAATTCACGAAGGAAATTAAACAATATTAAAAGTTCAAGGTTCACCATTGTCATTTTATCTTTAAAAATTTACACTCTTACTCACTCATATCCACATTCCGATGATCACCTAGACCCTACCCCAGCCTAAGCTAATCAAATGCTCTAATACCAAACTATCACGCCTCGATTGTCGAGAAAATGAAAATCCCTATATCCGCATAGGATTAGGATTTTCCGCTTCCCCAAAACTCGTGACGCAAAAATTTAACAACAGAATCATTAAATAAAAATTAACATAAACAAAAAAATACTAACCAGGTTAACTCTTTGGAAATTCTGTCCCACAAGAAAACCTCCCAAATCGCCGTTTCAATGACTTTCTAACCTATGAAAGGCTAAATGACTACATTCCAATAAGAACGTACCCAAGAAGCGTAAACTTACTTGTGTTAGTGAGGTAGATGGTATGAGTAATCTCAATCTCTAATAAATGAAATAAGTTATTTGATTAAAATTTCATATTTAACAAAATGGCACTCAAAGACTTGTAGTTCCTCAACAAGGCAAACATTGCATACTAATAAGTTTATCATGCTTAAAATATACATTTATTTTCCCAACACTTACAAATTGAAGGTTGAACATGGCAAGTCTGAACTGCAGAAATTGTTAGTAAACTTACCATCCTGCACGAAACGGTTAGAAAGAAACGGATGAACTTTCTGAGTTATCAATCCTCATAAATGAAATTTATTTTCAAACAATGATACAAATCGTAGTCCTAATAGACTATTATTAAAATATCAACAAAACGCATTTTCTACCTTTAGGAAGACATATAGCTCTCATTGAATGGTCAAATGAGCATTTAGTTTCTTCCCTTAAGGCAATCATGCACACACAAAAATCTCGCTTCTTTTCCACAACCGCACTACCCTCCTTGTGCAGAACACACCTCACCCAAATGTGCCTCCCTTTCCTTCGAAAACACTTGTAGCATACATGTTCTAAGTGGGGTGCCACATCAAAGAACATGTCATCTCACCCAAAGTTTGATCCATTTCACCCCACTTAGAACATGTCATCTCACCCGAAGTTCGATCCATTTCAAACATTTCCTAAACACTACACGTGCTATTAAACTCATGTGAAACGACATACCCAATATTCAAGCAAGTTTGCATACCAAAATTATATCACATGTATACAAGCGAGTTTTTTTACTAAAATAAATTTTTTTTCGGGGTTGTGGAAAAGAGCATAAAAACAAATCAACTAAAACTCAAGACTTTTTTATGGTGACACTTTGTCAACAACAATATTAACCCATTCATTTGGGGAAAGAAATAACAGTTTCATAATTACTAAATCCCTAGTTATACACTTCTCAAACAACACGCACAAGTCACTTATATCACATGTCAAATAAAGCTCACACTTCGAATGCGTTTGAAATAACCGTACACATATTATCATAAAATGATTAAACTTTATTAATAAACAATAGACAATAAAGTTGCATACATTAAAATAAGACTAATCATCAAGCGAGTTGGCAACCTCACTTAACCCTATAACATCCTTAACTAATAGCAACATTAAAAAAAAAACTAAACTTAATTTGCAAATATTCATACAAATTTAACCACCTCAGACCTCCTCTAACCACATAATTAATTTACAATCAAGTATGTACAAAAAAATAATATGAGAATAACATCTATCACACAATTATCGATTACTCTAAGGCATTCATTTATGTATTTTTGTAAAGCAAAAGAGAGCGAAAATTACTCACTGAGCGCTTCGCAGAAAATACTTCAAAAGTCTAAAAAAAGTACTCCTTTTAAATTGAAACAACAAATTCAAAAAATTAAACCACAACATTAAACACGCGCACACACACGAACACGTGTAAAACCCCCAAAACCGTGCACTAAATAGGTTCTCTTCAATTTCTGGGCTTTGAACATTTTCATAAGTAAAAAGACCAGTACTAGTTTTACTAGAACAATGGCGTGAATGATTTTTGATAACTCCATCCTTGAATAACCACCATTGATCATGGTGGTGCAATTCATTCCTTGACTCTGTAAGTTCCACATCATTACACCTCGAACTAAGCAGTAAACAACTAATTGATGTTGAGCCTTAAAACTTACATGACAGAAATCCTCATTACTCAAATATGTTCAAAAACAAACATTGTTCATTTAGTGTAACACCCATTATAATGCATGAAATTTTTGTCTTTAAAAGTCCCAAGTTGGGATGTTAGAAGCTCATCAATGACTAACTTCTTTTGTTCAAAATGTGATCTGAACATCCTTTCCCCCAATAAAAAATCAAAACATCATAAAAAAACTCCATGGGAAATTAGCATTCATAAAACAACCCAGCTAGTCAAAATCGACAAACAATGCATCCAAAAAAAACAAAAAACCTTGAAATTCCAATAAATAGAAAATCGGTAAAGAGAAGGTAAAAAGAGAACTCACTCATCTAGCCACCGAGACTCGTCATTTTCTCCTCAAAAATCACAAACAAACCCTAACATCACACCCTCTTTATCGCGAACGATCAATGCCACTTCTTATCCATCAAACAGACAATCTCTCCACCACCTCGAAATGCCATTTTTGCACCATCTCGACCTTCCTCATTTATTCTTTCACGTCCATACTTCCCTCCTCGAGGTCAATGGGTAAGAGAGGGAAGATAAAGGAAGGAGAAAAGGAAGAGAAATAGGAGGATTTTGGAGCTGACAAACGAGAGGCAACATGAAAGTGCAAGACGTTGTCGCTGCAAGAAAAATGAAGGACATAGCTATCTTTGTTGCACAAAGGAAGAAGAATGACAGAAGGGAATAGCCCCCTTTTAAACGGTGGGTGGCTATTTGCCCCCACTGAAAATCTTAGGGCACCCCAAATTAAAATTTTTGATTTTAATCCAAATACTAAATTAAAAATTTTGTTTTCTAATAAATTGAACATTTTGTTTCTAATCCAAAAATTCCAAAATAAAATTATTTAGTCATAGAGAATTTAGGGAAGTTCCAATAAATACACATCAAAAAAATTTCGTCCCGAGTTTCGATAGAGGGGGTGACTAGGAAATTAACTATACAATAAGCCAACAATTTACCACAATGAAACATCACCAGAGTCCAAATCATAAACTATACAGAATAGAAATTTTTTTTTGCTAACCCTTCTTAACAAAAAAAAAAAACCACACATCACATTGTCAAACAAGTAGCTCATGCATATGCCCATAACTTCATAAAGACAATCACACAAAGATATATATAAAATTTAATAAGTATTAAAACAAACGGGTTGATACAATATATATAACGCAAAAGGAATCTCGTCCCGAGATTCGTTGAAAGGGCTAACAAAAACTCAGGACAATAAACCACTAAATGAAAAACTAAATGGATTAATGTAACCCACTACTGACGTTAAAATAAGTTATGATTAGCCTGAATATCAAGGTCAAAGGAATCTCATTAAGAGATTCACGAAGAAAAGGAAACAATATTAACAGTTCAAGGTTTACCATTGTCATTTTATCTTTAGAAATTTACACACTTATTCATCCATACCCACATTCCGAGGATCACCTAGACTCTACCATAGCTTAGGCTAACCAAATACTTTGATACCAAACTGTCACGTCCCAATTTTTGCAAAAACGAAAATCCATATATCCGCGTAGGATTGGGATTTTCTTCTTCCTTGAAACTCGGGAAGCAAAAATTTAACAACAGAAATATTCAATAAAAATTAACATAAACTAAAATTCTACCTAGGTTAACTTTTTGGAGATTCCGTCCCACAAGTAAATTTCCCATATCGCCGCTCATTGAATTTCTAACATGTGAAAGGGTAAATGACCAAGTTCCAATAAGAACATACCCAAGAAGCGTAAACTAACTTAAGTCAGCGAGGTAGCTGGTATGAGTAATCTCAAGCTCTAATAAATGAAATAAGTTATCTGATTCAAATTTAATAAATAACAAAATGTCACTCAAAGACTTGTAGTTCCTCAATGAGGCAAACATTTATTTTACCAACACTTGAACATGGTAAGTCCGACCTACAGAAATTGTTAGTAGACTTATCATCCTGCACGAAATGGATAGAAACAAATGGATAAACTTTCTGAGTTATCATTCCTCATAAATGAAATTTATTTTCAAACATCGATACAAATTGTAGTCATAATACACTTTTACTAAAATATCAATAAAATGCATTTTATACCTTTAGAAAGACATATAGTTCTCATTCAATGGTCGAATGAGTATTTAGTTTCTTCTTAAGGCAATCATGCAAATACACAAAATCTCACTTTTTTTTTCTACAATCGACTACCCTCTTGTGCGACACACTTCACCAAGTGTGCCTCCCTTGTTTTCAAACCACTCGAGCATACATGTTATAAGTGGGGTGCCACATCCAGGAACATGTCATTTCACCGAAGTTCGATATATTTAAACATTTCCCTAAATACTACAACGTATACTGAACTCACATGGAATAGCGTACCAATATGCAGCAAGCCTACATACAAATATTATATCACGTACACAAGCAAGTCTGTATAATAAAATAATTCTTTGTTTTTTCACATTTTTTTTCGGAGTTGTGGAAAAGAGCATAAAAAAATAACTAAACTCAAAATTCTTTTATGGTGACACTCTTAACCATAATAAATCACCACAATATTTATCGATTCATTTGGGGAAACAAATAACAGTTTCATAAATAATAAATCTCAAGTCATCAATTCACTATAGCACTCACAAGTCACTATATCACACATCAAATAAAGCTACACTTCGAATGCGTTTGAAATAACCGTACACATATTATATAAAATGATTAAACTTTATAAACAATAGACAATAATGTTGTAGACATTACAATAAGCCTAATATAAGCGAATTGGCAATCCCACTTACCCTATAATGCTTAATTATTAAACAAATATTAAAAAAAAACTAAACTTAATTTGCAACATTCATATAAATTTAACCACCTCGGACCTACTCTACCAATAATTAATTTACAATCAAGTATGTACATAAAAATAATTTGACAATAACATCTATCATGAATTATCGATTACTCTAAGACATTCATGTATGTATTTTTTGTAAAGCAAAGAGTGCAAACACTCATTGAGCTATTAGCGAGAAATACTTCAAAAGTCTCAAAAAAAATACTCCTTTTAAATTGGAATTGAAAATTCAAAAAAAATTTAACCGCAAAACTGAACACGCTTAAACAAACGAACACATGTTAAACCCCCAAAACCGTGTACTAAATTGGTTATATTCAATTCGTTTACATTGTACATTTTCATAAGAAAAAATATCAGTACTAGTTTTAGGAGAACAATGGCGTGAATGCTTTTTGATAACTCCATCAATGAATAACCACCCTTGATCATGGTGGTGTGATTCGTTCCTTGACTTTGTAAGTTCCACATCATTACCACATTGAACTACGCACTAAACCACTAATTGATGTTGAGCCTTAAAACTTACATGACAGAAATCCACATTACTCAAATATGTTCAAAAACAACCATTGTTCATTAATCTAACATCCATTATAATGGATGAAATTTTTTGTCTTTAAAAGTCCCAAGTTGGGATGTTAGAAACTCATCAGTGACATCATTGCATTCATTCATTGGTGAATTAATACTAACTTTTATTGTTCAAAATGTGATCTGAACATCCTTCCCCCAATAAAAAATCAAAACTTTATACAAATTTACCATGGGAAATTAGCATTCATAAAATGAAACATGAAATTCCAATAAATAGAAAATTGACAAAGAAAAGGTAAAAAGATAACTCAATATCTAGCAATCAAGACTCGTCGTCCTCTCCTCAAAATCACATACGAACCCTAACATCACACCCTCTCTAGTGCGAACCATCATTGCCACTTTTTATCCATCAACCAGGCAATCTATCCACCACCTTGAAATGCCATTTCTTCACCATCTCGACTTTCGTCGTTTCTTCTTTCTTGTCCATATTTCACACATCTAAAGCAATGGAAAAGAAGGGGAAGGAGAAAAGGAAGAGAAAGAAGATGATTTGGAGTAGATAAATGAGAGGGAACGTGGGGGTGCAAGCCGCTATGTTGTCGAAAATTAATAAGGGCACAACCCTCTCTGTTGCACAGAAGAAGAAGAATGGGAGAAGGGAAAACCCCACTTTTAAAGAGTTTGTAGCTATTTCCCCCACTGATAATCTTAGGGCACCCCAAATTAGAAATTTTGTTTTAATCCAAAAACTCCAAAATTAAATAATTAGTCTTAGAGAATTTAGGGAGTTACAATAATACACATCAAAAGAATTTCGTCCCGAGTTTTGATAGAGGAGTAAGTAGGTAATTTTTTCTACAATAACCAATAATTTACCAAATGAAACATCACTAGAATCCAAATCATAAACCATTCCAGAATAGAATTTTTTTTGTTAACCCTTCTTAAGAAACAAACCACACATCACATCGACAAAGAGTAGTTCAAGCATATAACCATAACTTCGTAAAGATAATCACAAAAAAGAATATATAAACTTTAATAAGTATAAAAATACAGGTTGATACAATATATACAACTTAAAGGAATCTCGTCCCAAGATTTGTTGAAAGGGCTAACTAAAAACTCAGGATAATTAAACCACTAAATGAAAAGTTAAATGGGTCAAAGAAATCTCATCAAGAGATTCACTTAGAAAAGAAACAATATTAAAAGTTAAAGGTTCACCATTGTCATTTTATCTTTAGAAATTTACACCATACTCACCCATATCCACATTCCGAGGATCACCTGGACTCTACCCCAGCCTAGACCAACCAAATGCTCTGATACCAAACTGTCATGCCCCAATTTGAAGAAATGAAAATCCCTATATCCGTGTAGGATTGGGATTTTCCGCTTCTTCGAAACTCATGACGCAAAATTTAACAATAGAAATATAAAATAAAAATTAACATAATCTAAAAAATTCTACCCAGGTTAACTTTTTGGAGATTCCGTCCTAAAGTAAACTCCCATATCGCCGCCTCAATGACTTTTTAACCTGCGAAATGCTAAATGACTAAGTTCCAATAAGAACGTACCCAAGAAGCATAAACTTACTTGGGTCAGCGAGGTAGCTGGTATGAGTAATCTTAATCTCTAATAAACAAAATAAGTTATCTGATTCAAATTTCATAAATAACAAAATGTCATTCAAAGACTTGTAGTTCGTCAACTAGGCAAACATTGCGTACTAATAAGTTTATGATGCTTAAAATATACACTTATATTACCAACACTAACAAAGTGAAGGTTGAAAATGGTGAGTTCGACCTGCAAAAATTGTTAGTAGACTTACCATCATGCAAGAAACGGTTAGAAACAAACCAATAAACTTTCTGAGTTATCATCCCACAAGTAAGCATCCCATATAACTGCCTCAATGACTTTCGAACCTTTGAAAGGCTAAATGACTACGTTACAAAAAGAACGTAGTCAAGAAGCGTAACTTATTTTGGTCAGCGAGGAAGCTGGTATGAGTAATCTCAATCACTAATAAATGAAAAAGTTATTTGATTAACATTTCATAAATAACTAAATGAAACTCAACGACTTGTAGTTCCTCAACAAGGCAAAGATTGCATACTAATAAGTTTATCATGCTTAAAATATATTCATTTATTTTACTAACACTGACAAAGTGAAGGTTGAACATGGAGAGTCCGACCTACAAAAATTGTTAGTAGACTTACCATCATGCACGAAACGGTTAGAAACAAACCAAAAAACTTTCTGAGTTATCAATCCTTATAAATGAAATTTATTTTCAAACAACGATACAAATTGTAGTCATAATAGACTATTATAAAATATCAACAAAATGTATTTTTACCTCTAGGAAGACATATAGTTTTCATTAAATGATCGAATGAGCATTTAGTTTCTTCTCTTGAGGCAATCATCCACATACATAAAAATCTTACTTCTTTTCCGCATTCGCACTTTCCACCTTGTGCCAAACACACCTCACCCAAATGTGCATCTCTTGCCTTCGAAATCACATGGAGTATACACGTTCTAAGTGGAGTGCCACATCCAAGAACATGTCATTTCTCCCAATGTTCTTTCCATGTCAAGCATTTCCTAAATACTACACGTACTACCGAACTCACATGGAAGGGCGTTACTCCATATGCAATTAAGCCTGCATACCAAAATTATATCACACGTATACAAAAAACATTGTATAATAAAATAAGTTTTTTTTTCGTAGTTGTGGAAAAGAACATAAAAAGCATCAACAAAACTCAAGAGTCCTTTTATGGTGACACTTTGTCAACCATAAATAAATCAACCACAATATTAACCCATTCTATTGAGGAACAAAGAACAGTTTCATAATTACTAAATCTCAAGTTATACACTTTCAGTAACAACACACACAAGTCACTTATATCACACGTCAAATAAAGCTCACACTTCGAATGTGTTTAAAATAACTGTACATATATTATCATAAAATGATTAACTTTATTAATAACATAGACAATAAAGTTGTATACATTACAATAAGACTAATACTCAAGCGAATCGGCAATCCCACTTACCCCTATAACATGCCTTAACTATAGCACTTAAAAAAAAACTAACTTAATTTGCAAGCATTCATATAAATTTTACAACCTCGGACCTACTCTAACCACATAATTAATTTACAATCAAGTATGTACAAATAAATGATGTGACAATAACATCTATCACATCAATTATTGAATTACTCTGAGGCATTCTTGTATGTATTTTTGTAAAGCAAAAGAGAGCGAAAATTACTTACTGAGCTCTTAGCGAGAAAATACTTCAAAAGTCTCAAAAAAATACACCTTTTAATTTGGAATCGCAAATTTGAAAAATTAAACCACAAACACTGAAAACGCTCACCATGCACGAACACGTGTAATACGCCCAAAACCGTGGACTAAATAGCTTCTTTTCAATTCCTGTGCTTTGAACATTTTCATAAGCAAAGTGATCAGTACTAGGTTTAGGAAAACAATGGCAATGAATGCTTTTCATTAACTCCATCCTTGAATAACCACCCATGATCATGGTGGCGTGATTCATTCCTTGACCTTCCACGTTTCTTTTTTCACGTCCATAACTTCCCCCTTCTAGATCAATGGGAAAGAGGGAGAAGATAAAGGAAGGAGAAAATGAAGAGAAAGATGAGGATTTTGGAGCAGACAAACGAGTGGCAACGTGGGGCTGCAAGCCGCCGTCGCTGCAGAAAAATGAAGAAGGGCACGACCCTCTCTGTTGCACAGAGGAAAAAGAATGAGAGAAGGGAAAAGCCCCCTTTTTAAGGGTAGGTGGCTATTTGCCCCCACTAAAAATCTTAGGGTACTCCCAATTTAAAATTTTTGATTTTAATCCAAATACTAAATTATAGATTCTATTTTCTAATAAATTGAAAAAAAAATTTAATCCAAAAACTGCAAAATTAAATAATTTAGTCTTAGATAATTTAGGGGAGTTACAATAAATACACATCAAGATAATTTCGTCTCGAGTTTCGATACAAGGGGTAACTAGGTAATTAATTCTACAATAAGCCAACAATTTACCAAATGAAACATCACCAGAGTCCAATCATAAACCATTCCAGAATAGAATTTTTTTTGTTAACCCTTTTTTAAGAAACAACCCACACATCATATAACAAACAAGTAGCTCATGCATATGCCCATACTTCATAAAGACAATCACACAAAGATATATATATATATATATGATTAATAAGTATTAAAAAATAACGGGTTGATACAATATATATAACTCAAAAGGATAATAAACCACTACATGAAAAGCTAAATGGATTAATGTAACCCACAACTAACGTTAAAATAAGATATGATAGCTTGAATACACATGTGATATATGCGTTTTAAAAGAAAAAAAGATTTTTGGGCGGGGTGTACTCAGTCGAGATGGTGCGGGCACATACCACCCACCCTTTAAGAGAAAACGACCCCCCTTTTTCTTCTTCTTTCTCTTTTCTTTTTTTCTTTCTTTTCGTTCAAAGTGAGCGAGGAGACGGATTGTTTTTCTTTTCTTTCAGCAGTTTTTGGTTGTTTTGGGTGATTTCCTCCCCCAAAGCTCACCTCCTCCTCCTGATTTCTTCCTCTCTTCTTTCCCCACTTCATTTCTCTTTTGATTTTTTCTCGAAAAAAAATCAGTTTTCATTTGGTTTGTTGTATTGGTTTCCATACCTCCGATCAGCCATGGAGGGGCATTGGTGGCGACATTGGGAGCCCTTAGAACCGACATGCAAGGGTTGATTTTGGGGTTGGCCGAAATTTTTCAAAAAAATCAGGGTGCATGATTGTTTGGAGGGTTCTTCGGTGTGAATCCGGGCTTTGGGTTCGTAGGTGAGCCTCAATTTTGTGACTCCAAGTATCCTTAGACTCATTTACGTGTTGTTGTGCAGTTTGGAAAGCATATCAGACCGGAGGTAGTGAAGGGTTTCGGCGCGTTTTCGCCAAACTTTTGGTTGCGGCGGGGTGTTTGCCGAATTTTTATTGCCGGTAAGTTTTTCTTTCAGTCACGTGCCGCTTGTAATTTATTTATTTATTTAAGTCTTCGGCTTGTTTGTTCATTTCGAGTCCGCCTTGCAGTTTTAGAATTTTCGTGGTCTCGCATTCGTGGGTTTTGTGAGTTAGGAGCTTTGACCGGTAGGAATTGGGTTTTGAAAATCCATTCTGACCATGTGAGTGGAACTATAATTTTTATTTTAGGAAATAGTTATTTGAAATCCTAAAATTAAGTTTTACATCATACTGTGAATTATGTATTGGGTTTCTTGAAAGCATGATATACTTGAATGAAATCGAATAGTGAAGGAATTTTGGTGTGCTTAGGCTTTTGTGTAATGACATGAGACTTGTATGCTTTGTTTTCGAGTTTGCAGAGTATGTCATTTTTTACCGTGGATTTCTGAGTCTTGAGCATGTATGATATTGACTCGAATAAATTTATCCGTGGTGAATTGGGTCATGTTGGGACCCTGGCATAGTCTTGGTTTTAAAAAAAATTGTCCCTAATTGTTTATGATTGCACGTCTGTACCTTTGGTTGTGTACAGACTTGTCATTTGGGCATGTAGATAGTGGTATAAGTGTCTTTACCCTGCTATAATGCCTGTTGTGCCGATGCTTAGGAGCTTGCTCGTATCGTGAGTTGGATGGTGCTTGAGATGACTCGCACTTGACATTGTGGATGCTATTGCATGTGGCGAGCTTGTTGAGGTGCGGTGAGCTCCCGCACGCACTTGCCACTATAGAGTGCAGTAGGACGGGTCCCGGAGGACGTGCTTTGGAGATTACTTGCTTTCCCCTCCCAGCGCACTTGAGTTGATTGTGTTAGGTTGGCCGTGTTAGGCCAGTCGTTTGGGGATGTTGGAGTTTGTATCCTGGCAGATGGCACCCCATTAGGATACAAACAAGTCCGAAGTGGTATTGGTGCACGTTGTGGGATGTGTCTGGGTGAGACACATTCGTTGGGTATGCAGATACCTACGATATGAGACACTTATACAGAATTTACAGAATTTTTGGTTTCAACCTGATTGCTATACTAGGAGACTAGGAAGAATTATGAGATTGTCTTTATTCAATCGCTTGATATTTACCATGTTTGAATCACGTGTATTGATCGGCATATATCGTAGACCTGTAGATATTGTTGAATCTGAAATGCTTGTGTTGTTGCTTGTTACTTATCATTTATTGTTTCGCATGAATTTTTTTGGTATAGTATTCTGTTGTTTGTATTTAGTTCGCTCGCACCAGCTAGCTTTGTTGTTTGCTGACCCCGCAAGTGGTGTGCTTCTATTGGAGTGCAGGCAGTGTTGGCGTTCTTGCTGATCGTGGCGCGTAGGCCTCGGTTTCCATTGTAGGCGCGTTTTGTGCTTTTTGGTTGTGTCCACCCTGTACAGGTATGTTTTGCTTCTCTGTGTTTCAGATGTACTATATGGTTATACTAGATGTTTGTATACTGGTTTTGTCGCTATGACTCTGGCGGGGGCGAATCAAATATATATTTATTTTGTTCAAATTTTATCGTAGTTTTTATTTCCATTTCATTCTCGTATCAAAAATGTGTTATATTATGATGTTGTGGCTGATTACGATCCGCCTGTTTTACGGGTTAGTTCACGCATTGGCACGCAGCGATTCCCGTGGCGGGTCGGGGCGTGAAAGAGCTTGGTATCAGAGCCATTGTTTACTAGTTCACATAGAACATCATCGTATACCACTTTCTTGAGTGGATTGGGTAGAGGAGTTAGGACTTTTGTTGTGTTGTTTGATGTATGGTATATGTGTTTTCTTTTTCATAGAGGTTGTTTGGTGATGGCACGTGGTAAGAGTTCCCAAGGTGAGGGATCAGGCACTGATGGAGAGGATGTCTCTCAGGCTTTTAATGGAAATGATGACCCAATTGGCACAGAATATGAGGCAGGGCAGTCAGTCAGAGGATCCGTTTACTCAGCGCAATAGGGATTTCGTCAGCTTGGGTGGTGAAAGATTTGATGGCACTGGAGATTCTCTAGCTGTGGATCGGTGGATCCGTAAGGTAGAGCTCATATTTGAGAGGATGGTACTGACACCTATACAGCGTACTGAGTTAGTAACACACCAGTTTGACGGA
This sequence comes from Berberis thunbergii, assembly GCA_003290165.1. NCBI lineage: Eukaryota > Viridiplantae > Streptophyta > Magnoliopsida > Ranunculales > Berberidaceae > Berberis > Berberis thunbergii. The sequence continues at coordinate 15,519 of QNQO01009657.1, read as the reverse complement.
GAGGCTTATGTACTGGTGGGATTCAGTGAGGTAGAGCCGTGATGTGTCATAGATGCAGTGGGATACATTTTGCCAGGTGTTTGAACAACATTTGTTCCTGATTCTGCCAGAGCTGAGATAGTGGACAGGTTTCTACATTTACAACAGGGTTCTAGATCAGTTTCTGAATACTTGGTCGAGTTTACACAGTTGAGCCGCTATGCCACTTGTTTTATAGATACTCCAGAGAAGAAGAACAGGAAGTTTTTGAGTGGTCTGAGCCCATTCCTAAGGAAACAGTTGATGGTGATGATTGATCGTCCTTTTGAGAGTTAGTGGACGTCACTTCGAGTTAGGAGCGAGTGAATGCCGAGTGTAGACAAGAGACTTTGGTTCGATGAGCTAACAGGTTCGGAACGTAGTTAGAAGTTTGGCCGAGGAAGCCAGACAATTGAGCAGGCACAACAGCCATAGCGTGCCGCTGTCCAGCAGAGAGACCCTGGTAGAGGGGGACCAGTTAGGACTCACCGAGACCGCAGAGGTGACTAACGTTCTTCAGGGAGATCATCGATAGCAACAGCAGCAATAAAGACAGCCTAGGTGGGGTGGTTAGACAGGAACTAGGAGCGGTTGCTTCACTTGTGGTCAGGAGGGACATGTAGCACGTGATTGTCCAAGAGGTCAGACAAATCAATGAGAGCATGTAGTGTGTTATACTTGTAGACAATTGGCGCACTTTTCGAAACTTTGTCTTCAGAATAGGGATGGACCAACACAGCATTGGGGGCCTCAGGGACAGTTAGCACCTGCGCCTGAAAGTGGTCAGCGAGTCCCTCTACCAGCACCGCCTATTCGCCTAGCAGCTATTCCCGGTCAGGGAAATGTTGAGGGTATGTTATTATTATTTTTATTGTCCTTTGTGTGTGCCAAATGTAGTAAGATTTGTGTTATGTGCATTATGCGTAAGAAAAATTGCATGTTAGTGTGTTGTTATGTGATTCAGGATACATGTGTTGTGTGCCAGGTTTTGTGCATCGTCGTCTTCCCTGTTGAGGGCTCTTTTCGATACAGGAGCATCTAGGTCTTTTATTTCTAGACAGTTGGTTGTTAGAGACAACCTTGAGGTGGTGCCTTTGCCGGAGCCCCCTGTGCGTTGTGTCTCCCTTGGGCAGTTCGGTTTGGTTGTGGGAATATTGTCCCCGTTTCGAGTTTTCCTTGTTGGGGGTACAACTTTGTGTTTGACTTTATTGTCTTGGGTTTTGAGGGCTATCATTTGATTCTAGGGATGGATTGGTTGTCCAGGCATCCGGTGATCATTGATTGCTTGCATAGGTCGGTGATGTTAGCGCCACCTGATGTTTCGCCTCGTGTATTGGTTTGTGAGCCCGATTCGGTTTCTTTGATGTCGAGTTTCTTAGCTCTCTTGAGATTTCTTGTCCCGACACCAGTTCTGTAGAGGTTGTGTGTGAGTTCCCTGATGTGTTTTAGGAGATTCATGGTATCCCTCCACGTCGTGAGGTAGAGTTTTGAATTGACCTTGTTCCTGGTACTGCACCTATATCTAAATCAGCGTACAGGCTTGCACCTAAGCAATTGGAAGAGATGAAAGTACAGCTTGATGAGTTGCTTCGTAAGGGGTTTATTCGTCCAAGCAATTCACCTTGGGGAGCTCCAGCAATATTTGTATCCAAAAAGGATGGATCATTGAGGATGTGCATAGATTATCAAGATTTGAATAAAGTGACTATCAAGAATAAGTATCCATTGCCGCGAATTGATGATCTATTGGATCAGTTGAGGGGAGCCGTAGTGTTTTCACAGTTAGATTTGCAGTCTGGGTATCATCAGATGAGAGTTGAGGAACATTTCGTTCCAATTACCGCTTTTCGGACCCGTTATGGCTTGTATGAGTTTCCAGTCATGCCATTCGGATTGACAAATGCACCATCTTTTTTCATGGGTTTGATGAATCGATTGTTCAGTCCGTACTTGGACAAGTTTGTGGTAATCTTTTTGATGATATCTTACTGTACTCGAGGAGTTTAGAGGAGCACAGAGAGCACCTTTGCATTGTTTTGCAGACACTTAGAGAAAATCAGTTGTATGCGTAGTTCAGTAAGTGTCATTTCTGGGAGCCTGAAGTTCGATTTCTTGGGCATGTCATTTCTAGTGGAGGTATTGCAGTGGATCCCGAGAAAGTTGAAGCAGTGAAGTCTTGGAGACGACCGAGTAGTGTGACGGAGATTCGTAGTTTTCTGGGTTTGGCTGGTAATTACCGACGGTTTATCGAGAAATTTTCTCTGATTGCGGCACCACTCACTCAGTTAACTAGGAAGAATGTTCCTTTTGTATGGTCAGAAAAGTGTGAAGAAACTTTTGAAACTTTGAAGCTTCGGTTGACTTCAACACCAGTGTTGACTATTCCGACACCTGGTAGCCAACTGGTGGTATTTAGTGATGCTTGCAGTACAGGATTGGGTGGAGTGTTGATGCAGGGCAAGAAGGTTGTAGCCTATGCGTCTCGATGGTTGAAACCCCACGAACGGAGATATTTGACACATGATTTAGAGTTGGCAACCGTAGTCTTTGCTTTGAAGATCTGGAGACATTATATGTATGGTGAGAGGTTCGAGTTGTTCACAGATCACAAGAGTTTGAAATACCTATTCACTCAGAGGGAGTTGAATATGAGGCAACAACGATGGGTTGATTTTCTTAGCAGCTATGACTTTGAGATACAGTATCAGCCTGGTAGGTCCAATGTGGTTGCAGATGCCTTGAGTAGGCGACATGCAGTGATGGCAACCATGATGATTCAGGAGTATCAAACACTTGAGACACTAGTTTCATTTGCAGTTCAGCCTACTTTCAGTACAGAAGGCAACATGATAGCGGGTCTAGCAGTTTATCCTCCGTTGATCAGTAGAGTGGTGAAGAGAAAGACCTTTGATCCAGTGATTACGAGGCAGATAGCAGATTTGGTAGTGGACACATTGGATGAGTGCCCTACCGATTGGTCGGTGGGTTCAGATGAAGGGTTGCGGTTTCGTGGGCGGCTTTGTGTTCCGTCTGATGAGGAGTTGCGAAGAGATATCTTACAGGAAGCTCATAGATCTCGTTTCACCATTCATCCCGGTGGAACAAAGATGTATCAAGATTTGAGAAGTTCTTTCTGGTGGCATGGCATGAAGAAAGACATTGGAGAGTTTGTGGCACGGTGTACGACTTGTTAGTAGGTGAAAGTCGAGCATCAGAGACCGTATGGGTTATTGCATCCATTGGATATCCCGACGTGGAAGTGGGAGTATATCACTTTGGATTTCATCGATGGACTTCCACGGTCGAGGAAAGGTAATGAGTCAATATGCGTCATTGTTGATCGATTGACGAAGTGTGCACATTTCATCCCTATTAGTATTGTTCATTCGGGAGATAGTTCGCCTTCATGGGTCGCCTGTTTCGATTGTATCCGACAGAGATCCACTTTTCACAGCCCACTTCTGGCAGATCTTTCAGCAAGCTATGGGTACTAGATTAGACATGAGTACAGCTTATCATCCACAGGCAGATGGCCAATCTGAGTGAGTGAATCAGGTAGTGGAAGACATGCTTAGAGCATGCATTTTAGACTTTGGGAGTAGTTGGGAAGATCACCTACTGTTATGCAAGTTAGCGTACAACAACATCTACCACGTAAGTATTGGCATGGCACCGTTTGAGGCACTCTACAGACGACCGTGTAGGTCCCCTGTTTGTTGGGCAGAGATTGGAGAGTCAGTTGTGATAGGGCCGGATGTTATCAGAGAAACTACTGAGAAGATTGAAGCTGATCAGAGCGCGTTTGTTGACAACCCAGAGTAGACAGAAGAGTTACACTGATAGGAGGTGTAAGGAGTTAGAGTTTGATGTTGGTGACAGGGTTTTTTGAAGGTTTCCCCTATTGGCGGAGTTGTTAGGTTCCGAAGTTGTGGGAAACTTGCACCGAGGGTAGGTAGGGCCATATGAGATTACTGAGAGGATTGGACCAGTGGCCTACAGATTGGCTTTGCCGCAGAGTATGTCAAGTATCCACGACGTGTTTCACGTATCCATGTTTGCGGAAGTGTTTGGCAGACCCGTCACAGATTATAGAGCCTACTGAGGTGGAGATTTTGGATGAGTTGACGTATCCAGTGAAGCCAGTAGCCATTGTTGATGATGATGTGAAACAACTTCGTTGGAGGATAGTGGAACTTAGTGAAGGTTCAGTGGAGCCACCGAGCGAGTGACGTGACTTGGGAGCTGGAGGACCAGATGAGACAGAAATACCTCCAGCTTTTCGCCTAGGTTTCTTATTGTGGCTTTTGTCCGATCTCGAGGATGAGATCTCTTTTAAGGTGTGTATGATGTGATATCTGCGTTTTAAAAAAAAAAGATTTTTTGGGCTGGGTGTACTCAGTAGAGGAGGTGGGGGCACATAGCCACCCACCCTTTAAGAGAAAACGACCCTCCCCCCTTTCTTCTTCTTTCTCTTTTCTTTTTTTTTCTTTCTTTTCGTTCCAGTGAGCGAGGTGACGAATTGTTCTTTTTTTCTTCAGCAGTTTTTGGTGGTTTTGGGTGATTTCCTCCCCCAAAGCTCACCTCCTCCTTATTTCTTCCTCTCTTCTTTCCCCTCTTCATTTCTCTGTTGATTTTTTCTCGAAAAAAATAAAAATAAAAATCAGTTTTCATTTGGGTTTGTTGTATTGGTTTCCATAGCTCCAATCAGCCGTGGAGGGGCCTTGGTGGCGTCATTGGGAGCCCTTAGAACCGACATGCAAGGTTGATTTTGGGGTTGGCCGAAATTTTCAAAAAATCAGGGTGCATGTTTGTTTGGAGGGTTCTTCGGCGTGAATCCGGGCTTTGGGTGAGTGGGTGAGCCTCACTTTTGTGACTCCGGGTGTCCTTAGACTCATTTGCGGGCTATTGTGCAGTTTGGAAGCGATCAAACCAAAGTAGGGAGGGTTTCAGCGTGTTTTCACCCAAACTTTGGATTGCGGCGGGGTGTTTGCCAAATTTTTATTGCCAGTAAGTTTTTCTTTCAGTCACGCGCCCCCTTGTAATTTATTTATTTTTTCAGTCTTCGACTTGTTTGCTCATTTCAAGTCAGCCCTTGCAGTTTTAGAATTTCGTGGTCCCGCATTCGTGGTTTTGCGAGTTAGGAGCTTCGACCGGTAGGAATTGGGTTTTGAAAATCTATTCCTCCCATGTGAGTGGAACTATAATTTTTATTTTAAGAAATAAGTATTTGAAATCCTGAAATTAAGTTTTACAGCATACCGTGAATTATGTATTGGGTTTCCTGAAAGCATAATATACTTGAATGAAATTGAATAGCGAAGGAATTTTGGTGTGCTTAGGCTTTGGTGTAATGACATGAGACTTATATGCTTTGATTTCGAGTTTGCATAGTATGTCATGTTTGAGCATGTATGATATTGACTAGAATATAATTTATCGTGGTGAATTGGGTCATGTTGGGACCCTGGCATAGTCGTGGTTTTATAAAAATTGTTGAATTGTTTATGATTGCACGTCTGTACTTTGGTTGTGTACAAACTTTTCATTTCTGCATGTGGATAGTAGTATAAGTGTCTTTACCCCGCTGTAATGCCTATTGTGCCGATGCTTAGGAGTTTGCTCGTATCATGAGTTGAATGGTGCTTGAGATGACTCGCACCTGACATTGTGGACGCTATTGCATGTGGCAAGCTTGCTGAGGTGCGGTGAGCTCCCGCACGCACTTGCCACTATAGAGTACAGTAGGAACGGGCCCCGGAGGACGTGCTTTGGAGATTACTCGCTTTCCCTCCCAGCACGCTTGATTTTGAATGTGTTAGGTTGGCCGTGTTAGGACAGTCGTTCAGGATGTTGGAGTTTTTTATCCTGGCAGATGGCACCCCATCAGGATACAAACAAGTCCGAAGTGGTACTGGTGCACGTTGTGGGCTGTGTCTGGGTGAGACACATTCGCAGGGTATGCGGATACCTACGATCTGAGACACTTATACAGAATTTTTGGTTTCAACCTGATTGCTATACCTAGGAGACTAGGAATAATTATGAGAATTGTCTTTATTTCCATCGCCTTGATATTTACCATGTTTGAATCACGTATATTGATCGGCATATATTGTAGACTTGTAGATATTGTTGAATATGAAATGCTTGTGTTGTTGCCTGTTACTTATCATTTATTGTCTGGCATTAATTTTTTTGGTATAGTATTTGTTGTTTGTATTTAGTTCGCTCGCACCAGCTAGCTTTGTGATTTGCTGAACCCGCAAGGGGTGTGCTTCTATTGGAGTGCAGGCAGTATTGGCGTTCCTGCTGATCGTGGCGCGTAGGCCTCAGTTTCCGTTGTAGGTGCGTTTTGTGCTTTTTGGTTGTGTCCACCCTGTACGGGTATGTTTCGTTTTCTCTGTGTTTCAGATGTACTATATATATGGTTATACTAGATGTTTGTATACTGATTTTGTCACTATGACTCTGGCGGGGCGAATCAAATATATATTTATTTTGTTCAAATTTTATTGTAGTTTTTATTTTCGTTTCATTCTCGTATCAAGAATGTTTTATATTATGATGTTGTGGCCGGTTACAATCCACCTGTTTTACGGGTTAGTTCATGCATCGACACGCTGCGATTCCCGTGGCGGGTCCGGGCATGACAACACAGGTCAAAGGAATCTCATTAAGAGATTCACGAAGAAAAGGAAACAATATTAAAAGTTTAAGGTTCAACATTGTCATTTTATCTTTAGAAATTTACACCTGTACCCATATCCACATTCCGATGATCACCTAGACTCTACCCTAGCCTAGGCTAACCAAATGCTCTGATACCAAATTGTTACGCCCCAATTTTTTAGAAAACGAAAATCCCTATTTCTGTGTAGGATTAGGATTTTCTTCTTCCTTGAAACCCGGGACGCGAAAATTTAACAACAGAAATATTAAATAAAAATTAACATAAACTAAAAAATTATACACAGGTTAACTTTTTGGAGATTTCCTCCCACAAGTAAAAATCTTATATCGCCTACTCAATGAATTTCTAACCAGTGAAAGACTAAATGACTAAGTTCCAATAAGAACGTACCCAAAAAGCGTAAACTTACTTTGGTCAGCGAAGTAGCTGGTATGAGTAATCTCAATTTCGAATAAATGAAATAAGTTATCTGATTCAAATTTTATAAATAACAAAATGGCACTCAAAGACTTGTAGTTCCTCAATGAAGCAAACATTGCATACTTATAAGTTTATCACCCATAAAATATACATTTATTTTATCAACACTTTGAAAGTGATGGTTGAACATGGAAAGTAGGACATACAGAAATTGTTAGTAGACTTATCATCTTACACGAAATGGTTAGAAACAAACGGATAAACTTTATGAATTATCAATCCCCATAAATAAAATTTATTTTCAAACATCGATACAAATCGTAGTCATAATAGACTATTACTAAAATATCAAGAAAACGCATTTCCTATCTTTAGAAAGACATTAATTCTCATCTAGTAGTTGAATGAGCATCTAGTTTCTTCTCTTAAGGCAATCATGCACATACACAAAAATCTCACTTTTTTTCCACAATCGATCTGCCCTCTTTGTTCCGAACACACCTCACTCAAGTGTGCCTCCCTTGCCTTCGAAACCCCTTGGAGCGTACATGTTCTAAGTAGGGTGCGACATCGAGGAACAAGTCATCTCACTCGAAGTTAGATCCAAGTCAAGCATTTCCTAAATACTACACGTACTACCAAACTCACATGGAACGGCATACCCAATTTGCAAGCAAGTCTACATACCAAAATTATATCACACGTATAGAAGCAAGTCTGTATACTAAAATTAACAATAAATAAATCAACCACAATATTAACAAATTCTATGGGAGAAATAAATAGCAGTTTCATAATTACTAAATCTAAAGATATACACTTCACTAATATCCCCAAATTAAAAAAATTTTAATCAAAAACTTAATTACAAATTTTATTTTCTAATAAATTGAAATTATTGTTTTTAATCCAAAAAACTCCAAAATTAAAAAATTTAGTCTCGGAGAATTTAGGAGTTTTACAATATATTCACAGTAAAGGAATCTCGTCCCTAGATTCAATAGAGGGGGTAATTAGGTACTTAATTATACAATAAGTCACCAATTTACCAAATGAACATCACTAGAGTCCAAATCATAAACCATTCAAGAATAAATTTTTTTTTCTTAACCCTCCTTAAGTAACACACATCACATCGACAAACAAGTAGCTCATGCGCCCATAACTTTATGAAAACAATAACACAAAGATATATATATTTAAAATATAATAAGTATTAAAAATACGTGGTGCTACAATATATACAACTCAAAAGGAATCTCGCCTTGAGATTCGCTGAAAGGGTAAACTAGAGACTCATGATAATAACACCACTAAATGAAAAGCTAAATGGAATAATCTCACCTACTACAAACATTAAAATAAGTTATGATTAGGCGAATACATAGGTCAAAGAAATCTCATCAAGAGATTCACAAAGAAAAGGAAATAATATTAAAGGTTAAAGGTTCACCGATGTCATTTTATCTTTAAAAATTTACACTCATACTAACCCATATCCACATTACAAGGATAACCTAGACTCTACCCCAGCCTAGGCTAACCAAATGTTCTGATAACAAACTATCACACCACAATTTTCGAGAAAAGAAAAATCCCTATATCCTCGTAGGATTAGGCTTTTTCGCTTCCTGAAACTTGGGACTCGAAAATTAGACTACGGAAACATTAAATAAAAATTAACATAAAAAAAAAATTCTAACCATGTTAACTCTTTGGAGATTCCATCCCACAAGTAAGCATCCCATATAACCGCCTCAATGACTTTCGAACCTTTGAAAGGCTAAATGATTACATTACAAAAAGAACGCACTCAAGAAGCGTAAACTTATTTTGGTCAGCGAGGAAGCTGGTATGAATAATCTCAATCTCTAATAAATGAAAAAGTTATCTAATTAACATTTCATAAATAACTAAATGAAACTCAACGACTTGTAGCTCCTCAACGAGGCAAACATTGCATACTAGTAAGTTTATCATGCTTAAAATATATTCATTTATTTTACCAACACTAAAAAAGTGAAGGTTGAACATGGTGAGTCCGACTTACAAAAATTGTTAGTAGACTTACCATCATGCACGAAACAGTTTGAAACAAACCAAAAAACTTTCTGAGTTATCAATCCTTATAAATGAAAATTATTTTCAAACAACGATACGAATCGTAGTCATAATAGACTATTATAAAATATCAACAAAAGTATTTTTTACCTCTAGGAAGACATACAATTTTCATTCAATGATGGAATGAGCATTTAGTTTATTCCCTTGAGGCAATCATGCACATACCTAAAAATCTCACTTTTTTCCGCATTCGCTCTTCCCACCTTGTGTCAAACACACCTCACCCAAGTGTGCATCTCTTGCCTTCGAAATCACTCGAAGCATACATGTTCTAAGTGGAGTGCCACATCAAGGAACATGTCATTTCACCAGACGTTCAATCCATGTCAAGCATTTCCTAAATACCACACGTACTACCGAACTCACATGGAATGGCGTACTCAATATGCAAGCAAGTCTGCATACCAAAATTATATCACAGGCATACAAACAACTTTGTATAATAAAATATATATATTTTTTTGGAGTTGTGGAAAAGAACATAAAAAAATCAACAAAAACTCAAGACTCTTTTATGGTGACACTTTGTCAACCATAAATAAATCAACCACATATTAACCCATTCTATTGAGGAAACAAATAACAGTTTCATAATTACTAAATCTCAAGTTATACACTTCATTAACAGCCATATAAGTCACTTATATCACACGTCAAATAAAGCTCACACTTCGAATGCGTTTGAAATAATCGTACACATATTATCATAAAATGATTAAACTTTATTAATAACAATAGATAATAAAGTTGTATACATTACAATAAGACTAATCCTCAAACGAATTGGCAATCCCACTTACCCCTATAACATGCTTAACTAATAGCAACATTAAAAAAAACTAAACTTAATTTGCAACATTCATATAAATTTAACCACCTCGGACCTACTCTAACCACTTAATTAATTTACAATCAAGTATGTACAAAAAATAATGTGACAATAACATCTATCACACAATTATCGATTACTCTAAGGCATTCATGTATGTATTTTTGTAAAGAAAAGAAAGCGAAAATTACTCACTGGGCGCTTAGTGGGAAATACTTAAAAAGTCTAAAAACAATACTCATTTTAAATTGGAATCAAATTCGAAAAAATTAAATGACAAACATTGAAACACGCTCACATACACACGAACACGTGTAATACGCCCAAACCGTGGCACTAAATAGCTTTTTTTCAATTCTTGTGCTTTTTGAACATTTTCATAAGCAAAATGATCAGTACTAGTTTTAGGAGAACAATGGCGTGATTGTTTTTTGTTAACTCCATCCTTGAATAACTACCCTTGATCATGGTGGTGTGATTCATTCCTTGACTCTGTAAGTTCCATATCATTACCACACTGAACTAAGCACTAAACCACTAAAATGATGTTGAGTCTTAAAACTTACATGACAGAAATCCTCATTACTCAAATATGTTAAAAAACATTGTTCGTTTAGTGTAACACCCATTTTTAATGGATGAAAATTTGTGGTCTTTAAAAAGTCCAAAGGTGGGATGTTTGAAGCTCACCAGTCACTATTATTGAACTCATTCATTGGTGTATTAATACTAACTTATTTTGTTCAAAAGCTGATCTGAACAACCTTTCCCCCAATAAAAAATCAAAACTTAGCTGGTCAAAATTGACAAACAATGCATCAGAAAAAAAAAAAAAAACAAGAAGCCTGAAATTCCCAATAAATTGAAATTGGTAAAGAGAACTCACTCATCTAGCCGTCGAGACTCATCGTACTCCCATGGGCGGACCTACTAAGGGACCAGGGGGGGCAGCTGCCCCCCCTCAATTTTAAATATTTTTAGTATATATATTTTAGTCTTAAAAAATTGATTATATAATGTAGCATACAATAAATTAATTGTTTATGAAAATATTCAAACATGTCTTTGTTGGTGTAGTGGTTGGAGGTTTATCACTTTTTGTAAAAGACCTGAGTTCGATACTCTTCGAGTGCATTTTTTATTTGATTTCAATGCAATTTTATTAGTAATTGCAAACATTAAAAAATGTTTAATAAAAAATTATTAACATTAAATAAATGAATTGTTTTTCACAAGCGATATTAAACCCTAACAAAAAAATATTTAAAATTAATATCTAAAATAATAACGATAGAATTCAATGAAAATATATACTATTAGCTAACTCGTATAAAATTTGAGCCTCGTATAAACTATTTTTTTTTCTTTGAAATTGTATTATGATCATATTAGATTCACAAATTTCAAAAAAAAAATTTAGCTTCACCTAGAACTTATCCTAATTATTTTGTGATTCTCAATTCTAGACAACCAGGCTTTATAGCCACTTTTTGGTCAGGTTTTAAGTTTTTACATTTCTATCCCTTCTATAGATAATGTTTGTTATTGTATTTTAAAGAGAAAGGGTAAAGGTGTAAAAATGCTTTAGCCTGGCCAAAAATGGTTTTAAAGTCTGGCTGCCTAGACAACTCTTTGTGATATTAGTTATATATTCTAGTTATTAATGCTTGTTTGGTTTTTGCTAAGGTTATCAATAGTGATCTTATTTTGGCTTAAAATTGACTACACTTGGATCCAATTTGATATATGCATTGTATTTTTTATAGTTGATTTGTTTTATTAGTTACTAGCTTCGGTAAAAAAAAAATTGGCTTTACCATTGATAACTACTATTATCAACTAATAAGTATTTTTCATTTCGCCCCCGCTCGACTAAAAATCCTGGGTCCGCCCCTGCGTACTCCCCTAAAAAATAACATACAAACCCTAACATCACACCTTGTCTAGCGCAAACCATCTTCGCCACTTCTTATTCATCAACCAGGCAATCTCTCCACCACCTCGAAATGCCATTTCTTTACCATTTCGACCTTCCTCGTTTCTTCTTTCATGTCCATACTCCCCCTTTAGATCAGAGGGAAAGAGTGGGAAGATAAAGGAAGGAGAAAAGGCAGAGAAAGATGAGGATTCTGGATGGCGGACAAACGAGAAGCAACGTTGGGCTGCAGCCGCGATCGCTACAGAAAAATGAAGAAGGGCACCACCCTCTCTGTTCCACAGAGGAAGAAGAATGACAGAAGGGAATATCCCGCTTTTAAAGGGTGGGTGGCTATTTGCCCCCCACTGGAAATCTTAGTGCACCCCAAATTCAAATTTTTGATTTTAATCCAAATATTTAAATTAAAAATTTGCTTTAATCAAAAAAATTCTAAAATTTAATAATTTTGTCAAAGAATTTAGGGGAGTTATAAATAAATACACATCAAAGGAATTTCGCCTCGAGTTTCGATAGAAGGGGTAACTAGGTAATTATTCTACAATAAGCCAACAATTTACGAAATGAAACACACCAAAGTTCAAATCATAAACAATTCAGAATATAATTTTTTTTTGTTAACCTTCTTAAGAAACAAACCACACATCACATCGACAAACAAGTAGCTCATGCATATGCCCATAACTTCATAACTTCATAAAGACAATCTCACAAAGATTATATAATTTAATAAGTATTAAAAAATACGGGTTGATACAATATATACAACTTAAAAGGAATCTTATCTCGAGATTCGTTGAAATGGCTAACTAAAAACTCAGGATAATAAAACCACTAAATGAAAAACTAAATGGATTAATGTAACCCACAACTAACGTTAAAATAAGATATGATTAGCCAGAATGCACAGGTCAAAGGAATCTCATTAAGAGATTCACGAAGAAAAGGGAAACAATATTAAAAGTTTAATGTTCACCAATTGTCATTTTATCTTTAGATATTTACACATTTACCCATATCTACATTCCGAGGATCACCTAGATTCTACCCCAGCCTAGACTAACCAAATGCTTCTGATACCATACTGTACGCCCCAATTTTCGAGAAAACAAAAATCCCTTATATCCACGTAGGATCAGGAATTTCTTCTTTCTCGAAACCCGGGACGCAAAAATTTAACAACAGAAATATTATATAAAAATTAACATAAACTAAAAAATTCTACCCAGGTTAACTTTTTATAGATTTCGTAACCACAAATAAAACTCCGATATCGCCGCCTCCAATGAATTTCTAACCTGTGAAAGGCTAAATGACTAAGTTCCATAAGAACGTACCCAAGAAGCGTAAACTTACTTGGGTCAGCGATGTAGCTTGTATGAGTAATTCTCAAATCTGTAATAAATGAAATAAGTTATTTGATTCAAATTTTATAAATAACAAAATGACAATCAAGACTTGTAGTTCCTCAACGAGGCAAACTATTGCATATTAATAAGTTTATCACGCATAAAATATACATTTATTTTATCAGCACTTTGAAAGTGAAGGTTGAACATAGTAAGTAGAACCTACAGAAATTGTTAGTAGACTTATCATCTTACATGAAATGGTTTTCATTCAGTGGTCGAATGAGCATCTAGTTTCTTCCCTTAAGGCTATCATGCACATACACAAAAATCTCGCTTTATTTTCACAATCACACTACCCTCCTTGTGCCGAACACACCTCACCCAAGTTTGGCTCCCTTGCCTTCGAAATCACTCGGAGCGTACATCTTCTAAGTGGGGTGCGACATCGAGGAACATGTCATCTCACCCAAAGTTAGATCCAAGTAAAGCATTTCTTAAATACTACACGTACTACCGAACTCACATGGAAAGGCGTAACCAATTTGCAAGCAAGTGTTCATACCTAAATTATATCACACATATACAAGCAAGTCTGTATACTAAAATTATTCTTTTTTTCAAATTTTTTTTTGGAGTTTTAGAAAAAATCATAAAAACAAATCGAATAAAACTCAAAACTCTTTTATGGTGACACTTTGTCAATCATAAATAATCAACCACGATATTAACAAATTTTATAGGGGAAATAAATAACAGTTTCATAATTACAAAATCTAAAGATATACACTTCACTAATATCCCAAAATAAAAAAAAAAATTAATCAAAAAACTATATTACAAATTTCATTTTGCAATAAATTTAAAATATTATTTTTTATCCAAAAACTCCAAAATTAAATAATATAGTCTCAGAGAATTTAGGGGTGTTACAATATATTCACCGTAAAGGAATCTCGTCCCGAGATTCGATAGAGGGGTAATTAGGTAATTAATTCTACAATAAGCCACCAATTTACCAAATGAAACATCACCAGAGTCCAAATCATAAACTATTCCAGAATATATTTTTTTCTTAACCCTCCTTAAGTAACATACAACACATCACATAGACAAACAAGTAGCTCATGCATATGCCCAAACTTCATGAAAACAATAACAAAAGATATATATATATATATATATATATATATATATATATATATAATTTAATAAGTATTAAAAAATACGTGGTGCTACAATATATACAACTCAAAAGGAATCTTGTCCCGAGATTCGCTGAAAGGGCTAACTAGAAACTCAGGATAACAATACCGCTAAAGGAAATGCTAAATGGAATAATGTCACCCAATACAAACATTAAAATAAGTTATGATTAGCCCGACTACATAGGTCAAAGAAATCTCATTAAGAGATTCACAAGGAAAAGGAAACAATATTAAAGGTTAAAGGTTCACCGTTGTCATTTTATCTTTAGAAATTTACACTCATACTCACCAATATCCACATTCCGAAGATCACCTCGACTCTACCCTAGCCTAGGCTAACCACATGCTCTGATACCAAACTATCATGCCCCAATTTTCAAGAAAAGGAAAATCCCTATATCCGCGTAGGATTAGGATTTTTCGCTTCCTGAAACTCGGGACTCCAAAATTAAACTATGGAAACTTTAAATAAAAATTAACATAACCAAAAAAAATCTAACCATGTTAACTCTTTGGAGATTCTATCCAACAAGTAAACATCCCATATCATCGCCTCAATGACTTTCTAACCTTTGAAAGGCTAAATGACTACGTTACAAAAAGAAAGCACCCAAGAAGCGTAAACTTTTTTTGGTCAACAAGGTAACTGGTACGAGAAATCTCAATATCTAATAAATGAAAAAGTTATCTGATTAAAATTTCCTAAATAACAAAATCAAACTCAAAGACTTGTAGTTTCTCAACAAGGCAAACATTGCATACTAAAAAGTTTATTATGCTTAAAATATACATTTATCTTACCAACACTAACAAAGTGAAGGTTGAACAAGGTGAGTCAAACCTACAAAAATTGTTAATAGACTTTCCATCATGCACGAAACGGTTAGAAACAAACCAACAAACTTTCTAAGTTATCAATCCTTATAAATGAAATTTATTTTCAA
>QNQO01009656.1:0-16997 GCA_003290165.1 Berberis thunbergii | reverse complement strand
CTCCCACTAATAGTAACGCCGCAATACCAGATGATGCAACGATAATGAAAATGTGTCCAAGGCTACGACATTTTGATGCAATGGCGTTGTATAAAAGTGTTTTACCTGTTCCTGCACCTCCATTAAAAAAGAAATGAGTTCCTTTATTTTCAAGAACTGAAGTTACTATTGCAGTATAAGCAGAACGTTGTGCCTCATTAAGACGGTCGACAGACCATTGTGCATCGGCTTCTTGACAATCATACTAAAGTTGTCGATGTTCCCATATGAGTTTGTTACAACTATCATGTCCCAATTTCAATTGGTAGGGGCATAGGTGGAAACTTTGTCAGATTCTTCCCTCCTTCTTGAAGAAATTGATTTATGAGATACAAACCATAATCCAGAGTCTGAGCATCTGTTGGATTTGAAATACTGAACCTTGTACAAAGTTGGTGCGCAAGATCATCACATATATTCACTGAGAACCTTGTCCATAGGAAATCTGGGTGAAGTGGGTGACATTCCATTAGAATAACACTAAACAATCTTCCCAACTGATTCCCAATTTTCATGATCGCAGCCTCTTCAAAGCACTGAATACATTCATCATCATCTTCTAGGAGTCCTAATACGGTGCAAGCTAAATTGAAGGTGTCGTGTAAAACATTGTCAAATGTGCGCAAATGTTCAAATGATTGTGGCCCTTTTACAACCGTTAAAAGCAGTCACAAATAAAACCTTTCACCTTCATGAAGACTGGCAAAGTACATTCTTCCAATTGCATAGCTATTTTTCTTTTTGCCCACATTTTTTTTATTTTTTCCAAACAAAATGTTGGAAAGTTCTTGGTAGGTAAACGTACGTGCAAACGGATCTACAACACAACAAGCAAAAATGCAGTTAAAGTCGACCTTTGTTGTCTAGCTCAAAGCAAAATTGATTGTGCTTGATCTGCAGGATTGAACACAACATGATGCATTCTAGGTAAATGAAGCGCCAATCGAGCCACTGTAGAATTTTCTTTGTGTAAAAGATGACCAAATATCCGCCAAGCAGCTTCTGGCGGACCAATATATCGAGCATCAAGATACAGTTGGTTTCATTTATACTCCCCCTAGTACCATTGTTGTTCTCTAACCAAAATGTACTTGTGTATGTATTTCACAAATCTAATTCCCTCACACACTTCCACATTAATATGACAATCAAACAACCTTGAAAGATATGGATTATATGGCACCACATCTGTATTACAACTGACTGCCCATTCACATTATATACTCGGTCAGTATTGCGACGTTGATAAATAGGATATCCATCTTGGCCCATTGTTGTTCTTTCTGATATTCGCGAGGATATCTTTTTGTGCACCTCCCATTCTCCTACACGATGCTCCAAAATTTTGAGCACCGCACGGTCCATGCACCATAC
This sequence comes from Berberis thunbergii, assembly GCA_003290165.1. Classification (NCBI taxonomy): domain Eukaryota; kingdom Viridiplantae; phylum Streptophyta; class Magnoliopsida; order Ranunculales; family Berberidaceae; genus Berberis; species Berberis thunbergii. Next base: position 15,584 of record QNQO01009656.1, on the reverse strand, counting down.
AATGTAAAACTATTTGAAATAACATCGGATCGTTATTCGGGTCAGGAAATTATGCACACACGATATTATCAATTTGAGCGGTAGTGCAAATTTTTTGTAAATGATGAAGGAATATAAGTGCGTGCATATGAGGTAGCCCAGGCTTTAGGAATTCAATGGTAAAGACATGAGCTACAACATCACCAAATGTGCATCTTTTGATAATCTTATCCATTAGACATTTTCTTTTTAACTCAAAAACTCGAGCTACTAAATCTGGGCGATCCGTAGGCTTTTGGTGAGGTCACAGAGCATCCATAATTCAACAGTTTGGATTTGCAATCATGGTTACGAAAACATCTGGATGATTGTTGTAACGTGTGATAGCCATTGAATCTTGAAATATCTCAAACATGTGTCTTGGACTACCAAGATGGGATGACGACAAAATAAGTCGCTTCCCAACTTGATCTGGTCTTAACCCATCGGGCCCAATGTCTGTAAGACTTTCATAGAACTCAGCCCTAAGCTTTGTTTGATTGTTCCTCACATACATTAATCGGTTTTGCTCTGTTGAAGCCCAAACATCAACTAAAAACTTCTGGAACAATTTGCCAGCTCTCAAAATTGTTGAGTACTCAGTTGGTCGTTCGAACAAACGATAAATGTAAAACTGCATTTGAGTAAGTTTTTTGTTTGAACGCCTATTAGTTGTAACATCCCACTGAGTTAATTCAGGTTCCCAACCTAAGTCACCAAACGAAAATTATACCACATAATGAAACGGTAAGTAAGCTGGGTGACATTCATTAATTTTCATCAACTCTTGATTTCCTCCCACATATACGACAATATCTCTGGTTGTGTTTACTTCGGGGACATATCCTGGCAAAATAATTGCTATTTCATTTGATGAAGGAAGATTGTAACGCCGCCAGTCTTTATGACAACTATAGTATGAATACACAGGTATGTTTTGGTCAATAGAATTTGATTGATTCAGAATCTCATATGTTTGACGGTATTTTTCCACAAACACATTACACTCCAACAAAGCATCTTGAATGATTTTGAGCACATCCAATCTCAAACGTGGATTCCGACAACTTCGGGTATGTAATGTTGAATCAGGATCATAAATGTAAAGTTGTGAATAAACTACATCTTGGCCTTGTTGTGGAATTAACGCTTCCGTTTGATGTCGTAATTCTCCATGAATAATAAAGCTTGTGGAACCCCTCCCATTGAGTACCCTTGGCTCAAATTTAGTACCAAGACTCATAAATGCATTCACAACATTATACTTGCGAATATGTCTACGAAAATTATTTGATTGAACATCATCTCCCTCATACAACACTTGAAGCAATGGTGGAGGGGTAGATAACATTGGCAGCTTCACCTTTCCTTGCAAACAACACGTTCCGAAAAAAAGGATTCCTTAATGAAGATGCCTTCATTTTTTCATCTTTCCAATGTAGTGCTGAGCAATGAGGACAAAAAAAATTCATTTTGCCTAAGAAATGACGTGTTTCTTCTTGATGAGGTTGTGGGTCAATTTCATGTCGGAAACCAAAACCACTATGACAGGAAGTATCGTCATTAGGAAGTCGGTCATCTGTAATTGGCCAAAACACACTTTAAGAATTTGATGAGTTATAATTTATAAAACTTGATAAAGTAAAATTGGAAGAGAAAATAGAAAAAAGACTTTTACATGTTTGTTGGTGCATTTGGGGATGCGTTTGGCATAGAAAATGAACACCTCCTTGGTTGTTGTGGTGACAACACATTTTGATCTAACATGGTAAAAATTCATAGTCCAAGCATCGGGGAGGGATGATATTGAGCTCAGCCATTCATGATTGTTTCCACTGCTTTTGTGAAAAAGCATGATCATTGGGTGTGAAAGAATGAAAATGTATTTGAATAGGTGGCGTCCTACATAAAATTCCCTATTTTTCTCGATGCAAACGTTGTGCGAATGCACATTTTGAATTATTATTCTGAACAATGTTGTTATCCGCAAAATACATTTAAAATTGTAAATGATTACACACTAAAGGAATTAAGGCATGCATATAATCTAAATAATGAAAACGTGCATAGACAGTGGGAAAATAAGAAGGGGCCTAAATAACACATACATGACATACTTTGAATCCAAGAAAGTAAAGTTAAAACAAATAAAATAATAATAATAATAATAATAATAATAATAATAATAATATAATAATAATAATAATAATAATAATAATAATAATAATATAATAATAATAATAATAATAATAATAATAATAAAGTTAAGCACTTTTACATACATGAATAAATACCACTTTTCGTTTACCCTTTTGAATAGAACCGACATTTTCCTTTCTCTTGCACAAAAAACTTAAGCAAATAAGCATAAGAATTTTGAAAAGCATACATTTGGAGATATAAAGATCTCAAACATACCAAAATATATGCAAGTTCATCAATTCCCTTAGCAATAGGAGATTTGGTAGGCCCTATTACAACAGCTTTCGATGGTACTGCATAGTCACGATTGTTCGCTATGTTTGTTGATTTTACCTGTTACAAAACAATGAATATAAATAACGTAGTACACAGTTCAACACACGCATTGAATATTAAAAATGTTGTACACACCCCAACAAATTTTCTTTTTCCCTTTCCGGCAATTGTGGCTTTTCGTTTTCTCCTTTGATCATTAACATTATAAATCGATGGTGCTACTATAATATCATTCCCTTCTTGAACATGGGATTTGATAGCACCTGTGAGAATACCTTTTAATTGTATTGCGTGATTGTTGGGTATCACTTTTGTTTTTCCTTTTCCCTAAAAAGAAACATACACAATATATTTTTTTTTCTAAGGTGAAAGGTTAAAGAACCATATTTACATACCCATATAAGAAACAGACAGAAATATAAATTTTGTTAGAAACAAATTAGATGTACATACCCCAAAGCATTGAAGTTTGGCTTTTCCCTTTTTTATAGTATTCACATTAGCAGTCAAGTTAGTGTCTAACTTAGGTTGATTTTTCTCTCTCTTGACGCAAACGCCTAGCGCACGCTTGGAAACGTTATTGTCTACAGGGAACTTTTCTTTTCCCTTTATCATATCATATTTGGCTTTAACAAAGAAAAAACAGAGAACTTGCTATAAATAAATATGTATCTATTATTGTTAGAATTAGTGGAAAATAAAAAAAAATAAAATAAATAGAAAAAAAAACCAGTTGGTTGGGAACATTGGACCTGAGGCCATTGTCTATAAAAAATTGCTATTAGTAAAAGGATAACATGTTAAAATCCTTAGCTAGTTTATTAAAAAAAAGTGAAAAGAGAATTAACAAAATTTCTTACTGTCCTCGGCAAGTTGAATCAACTTGCTCATCACGAATTGTAACCGTGACGCCTTGTTCTTCTAGAAATTTGATCTATGACAAACATATAAGTAAATGAGTAATCTTAAGGTGAAAATTTCCAATTATGGTGAAAAAACTAAGAATTTTCTTACAGTTCCTTGAACGGTTGAATCCACCTGCAACAAAAAATGTGTCATACATATGAGACAACCAATTCGGAAGTAAGATGTAGTAGTATCACCTACTATAATACCTGTCCGAAATCATCATTTTGGAGTAGGGCGTTTTTTGAACTAAGTGGTTCATAATTATGGTCAGGTACAATGCAAGATTAGAGATACCTAAAAAGAAAAAGGAAATGTTTTAGATTGAAACCAAAAGCTTTACAATTGAGCTATCTTTTTGGACCAACCATCAATTCAATAAGCAATCCAACCATCAATTTACCAAAAGCGGAGACTATAAAAAGGTGGAAACAAAGAACCATATGTGGAAAGTTTTCCATCTTACATTTTTCTTCTGGAATTGACATTATTATTTCAATCATACATTTTTCCATTGTATTCTTTCCATCAACTATGGTAAAAAAATTTCCATCATACCTTTTTCTTCTGGAACTCACATTATTCTTTCAATCATACCTTTTACCATTGTATTCTTTCCATCAACTAAGGTAAAAAAAAAAAAAAAAAAATTCCATTGTATTATTTCATTGATATTAAAAAAAAAATTAAAAAAAAAACAAATGATCCATCAAGTGTTCAACCCCCTTTAAAAAGGACTATACCTGAAGGTGTTTCCATGGTGACCATAGTGTAGATTCATAAAAAAATTTAAACTATCCATGGTTACCATAGTTTAGATTTAAAAAAAATAATTAACTATTGTAACCATGTTTCCATTCATGGCGGATAAATTCTAAACTATGGTAAAAAAAAATTCCATCATACCTTTCTCTTGAATGGGATTTCCATCAAGTGTATTCTTTTTTCCATTGAAAAATTCTTTACATCATACATGTTTGCATTGTATACTTTCCATTGACTATGGTAAAAAAAATTATTTCCATTGATATAAAAAAAAAAAAATTATGATCCTTCAATTGTTCCACCACTCTAAAAAGGAATATACATGAAGGTGTTTCCATGGTCACCATAGTTTAGATTTATTAAAAAAATTTAAACTATGGTAACCATGTTTCCATTCATGGCGGATAAATTCTAAACCATGGGAAAAAAAAATTTCCATCATACATTTTTCTTCTTGAATGAATTCTTTCTATTAGGGGTGGGCCACGGTCCGGATCGGCTCCAAATTTTGAGGAACCTAACTCGGACCGTTTAAATTTAACGGATTCGGTCTGGTCCGGATTCCTTTATTTTGAACATTGGGACTGAACCTAACTCGAACCGTTTGGAACGGTCCGGTACCTATGGTTCCAAACTGAGAATCTGAATATATTCATGATATTGGTTATTTGATTGTATTGATTCAAAGCAAGCAAATGAGAATATGATTGTATTGATTATATATTCATGGTAAATGAGAATCTATTGTATTTTCAAGCAAGCAAATTAAGCTATCACCAAGCAAGCAAGCTGCTTGGAACAACACCCTCCCATTCACAGCTATTTCTAAAACACTCATTTCTAAAACCAAATATTAGGAATCACGATCAATGACAATAACATGAAATTAAAGCAAATTAAGCATGTAACAAATTAAGCTAGCTAGCAAGCAACACCAAGTAAGCAAGCAAGTTTCCTAATTATATATTCATGGTAAATGAGAATCTGATTGTATTTCCTAGCAGACAAATTAAGCTATCACCAAGCAAGCTGCCTACAAACAACACCCTCCCATTCACAACCATTTCTAAAACTCATTTCTAAAACCAAATATTAGGAAGTCATTATCAATGACAATAACATGAAATTAAAGCAAATTAAGCTAGCAAGCAAGCTGCCTGATTATATATTTATGGTAAATGAGAATCTGATTGTATTTCCAAGCAAGAAAATTAAGCTATCACCAAGCAAGCAAGCAAGCTACCCGCAAACAACACCCTCCATTCACAGCCATTTCTAAAACACTCCTTTATAAAACCAAAATTAGGAAGTCATGATCAACGACAATAACATGAAATTAAAGAAAATTAAGCAAGCAACAAATTAAGCTAGCAAGCAAGCAACACCAAAGCAAGCTACCTGATTATATATTCATGGTAAATGATAATTGATTGTATTCCAAGCAAGCAAATTAAGCAAACTAAGCTATCACCAAGCAAGCATGCTGCCTGCAAGCAAGCAAGCAACACCCTCCCATTCACAACCATTCTAAAACACTCATTTCTAAAACCAAATATTAGGAAGTCATGATCAATGACAATAACATGAAATTAAAACAAATTAAGCAAGCCGCAAGCAAGCTGCCTGTAAGCAAACTGCCTGATTATATATTCATGCTAAATGAGAATGTAATTGTATTTCCAAGCAAGCAAATTAAGCTATCACCAAGTAAGCAGCAAGCAAGCAAGCAACACCCTCCCATTCACAACCATTTATAAAACACTCCTTTCTAAAACCAAATATTACGAAGTCATGATTAATGACAATAACATGAAATTAAAGCAAATTAAGCAAGCAACACCAAGCAACCAAGCAAGCAAACTGCCTGCAAGCAATCAAGCAAGTTGCAAGCAAGCAATTAGATTTCCATATTTCCATTCATGGTGGAAAAGTTCTAAACTATGATAAAAAAATTTCCATCATACCTTTTTCTTCTTGAATGGATTTCCATCAAGTGTATTCTTTCCATTGAAGGATTCTTTCTATCTATGGATTTTATCACGTGTTTCTATGGTAACCATGTTCCATTCATAGCGGAAAATTATAACTATGGTAAAAAAAATTTCCATCAAGTGTATTCTTTCCATTGTATTCTTTCTATCACGTGTATTTTTTCCATTGATATATAAAAAAATGATCATCAAGTGTACCACCCCTCTAAAAAGGACTATACATGAAGGTGTTTCCATGGTTACTATAGTTAAATCATAAAAAAATTTCAACTATGATACCATGTTTCCATTCATGGCGGACAAATTATAAACTATGGTAAAAAGAAATTCCAACATACCTTTTTTCTTCTTGAATTGGATTTCCCATCAAGAAAAAAAACCAAATCAACCCGAATCCATTGTGCGTGAGAGAGAGCAAGAGAGCTGCTTGAGAGAGAAAGAGACTGCGTGAGAGAGAAAAAGAGAGGTACGTGAGAGAAAGAGAGTTACTTACATAGATTTGAGAGTTACTTACGGAGATTTGCAAGATGAAGGAGAAGGGTTTTGCAAGAGGGATTTGCTGCGTGAGAGAGGGATTTGCTGCATAAAAAAGAGACTTGAGAGAAGGATTTGCAAGATGTGAGAGAGCTTTGAGAGCTCACCAAGCAAGTAGAGAAGGAAAGTTTGTCTGCGGGGGAAAGTTTTTGAGTTTTAAGTTATTGCCATAAACATAAAGGGAATGAAAGCGCCACATGGGACATACATATTGTTAACAATGTTTGGTGAATAGTAAAACTATTCTTTGAATTGTAAGATAGATTGTAATGTCTACACTGTTTGGTTTTGAGTTTATAAATCTGTTGTGTGTCTAAATGTGTGTCTAAATTTCTATTTAGAGTTATGTAATATTTTTTTACATTGGAAGTACATTTAGCTCACATGGACCAAGACTATTCTGAGTGTTTGTTTTATTCAGAACTGTATTAGTGTTAATTGGAAGTAATAAAGTCTTTATGACTCAATTCTGAATCTGAAAAGTAATCGTGAATTCAGGGAGTGGGTTTAGTGGCCTCGATCCTCTAGATATCATTTCCCCCATTTTTGAATGTAAGGGGGGTGTATTGTATATGGATTCTTATGGAATTGATAAATAATTTGAAAAGTCCACGGACTCTTAAATGTCCACAGACTCTTAAATTGTCCACGGACTCTACTGATTTCTTAAATCCATAGACTTTTGCTACAGACTTTCTAGAAGATTTATGAAATCCACGGACTTTGTATGAATGACTTTTACAGATTTCTAATTATTTGCAAGATAAAAAGAAGTTGGTAAATAGTGAGAAACAAAAAAAACGTCCATAAAATAGAGATACATGTGCTAAAAACTAGAAAAGAAAAGGTCATTAATTAGCATCTTTAAAATAAGAAGTAAACGTCCATAAAATTGTATATGATCATTCCTCTCCTTCATGATTATGGTCATTTTCTTCATTATCATTGTTGCAACGTTGATGTTTGCTTGAGCTGCTGCCCACATTGATTAGCAATACTCATTCTCCATGATTAGCATTTCTCTTTGCTGCTCTGGGTTTGAATATCATCCCATTCAAATTACCTTCATCATTCTCTACCGGATCATTTCTAGTTCAGGAGGAAATTCATCTGAACGACATTCTTGTCGAAGAAAATTATGCAATCCTGCACATGCCAAAACAAGCTCCGCTTGTGTCTTGTAAGGAAATGGTGGTGCTGATTTGAAAATTGTAAACCGCGGACTTGAAATATTCCAAATATTCTCTCAATTACGTTCCTCAATGAAGCATGACGAAGATTAAATAACTCAATTGCGTTGACAGGATGTTTCCTGGACCGCCAAAATCTTTGAGATGATATCGAGTGCCACGAAATGGAGCTAAAAAACGGCGTCGGTTTGGAAAGCCACAATCTCCAAGGTAATATTTACCTGATCATAAAAAATGTGCAATTAGTATGTTATACTTTATACTATATGGTATAAAATTCAATAAGTTTGCTACATTTTTAATGCACGTAACATTATACCTGATGGTATTTTGAGTCCATTTTGTCTAGAAATAGCATCATTTAACACTTCGAATCATGAGCAGAACCCTCCCATCCACTAAGCACATATATGAATTGTAAATCAAAGTTGCAAGCTGCTAAAACATTTTGTGATAGTTTTCCATGACGGTTCCTGAATCTACTGACCTCACGTCCAACAACCGTTGCAGGAATATGTTGTGCCATCAATAGCTCCAATACAATCCTGAGAAAAAAGAAAAATAATTACAACATATGTACAAAAGAAGAAAATAACCAATATTAAAGCAATACAGTGATATAAATATTTGCCATAAACTTACATTGCGTACCTTAAAGAAAGGATAAAACCTTGTACTTTCTCTTATGTTAGGTGGTGTGGTATCAAGTAGCAGTGGTTTAGCCATGAACATGGAGCTATTGTATTCAAGCTCTTCAAGATTTTGTTGAAACTTCTGCTAACAGTGAAATGAGATCGCTCAAATACCATTCGAGGTTCACTATATCGATTGTTTTGACCGACAACTAGTAAAAAGGTCGCAAGCATTTCTTCAACACAAATATATCTAGTACTCCGTAGAGGTGTTTCTCTTGTATGATGACACATAATTTTCGAAACACTTCAGGATACATTCTGTAAACATTCCGAAAGATATGTGGGTCTCCATCCAATAACTTATTCATGTATATGTATCCATTTGATCACCGGTCGTCGAGTCAATGGATGTCTAATACGTTCATCACTTATATTGGGCACAAGATTATAAACACATAAATCACTGCTTGTATTGCCGTTAATAAATTCCATGGATTCTGAAAATCCAAGTGTATCAATTTGGATTTTAAAAAGTCCACAAAAGTCTAGGGGTATTCAATCAGGATTTTAAAAAGTCTTTCTGAAATCCACAAAGTCCAGGGGTATTCAATATGGATTTCAAAAAGTCCACAAAAGTTTTAGGGTATTCAAAATATCATTCATATTTATGGATTTGGAAACTCATGGATTTTCATGGACTTGTAGTGTTAGGTATAAATAACAAAGTTCAATGTGAAAAAAAAAGTCTCTCAAACATATCAAAGATTTCAACGTGAAAAAAAAGTCTCTCAAAGTTCTTCCATGTGCCACCCGTGAAGAGGTTGGTTCTCATCCTCTTGTTTTCTCAATTCTTTTTCTATATTGCATAGTGTTCATAGTTGCATCATTGATGATTTTGGATTAGGGTTTGAATTAAATTATTAGGGTTTATAAGTTGTGTTATGCTATCATAATGGTAACATCTTTTGCTGTATGGTAAAAGGATTCTTTGATTTATCATGATGACATAAAATTGGTGATGATGTTTGTGAACCTATTGTCACAATTACTTTTATGAGTTGATGACATGATGGTTGATAAGCTCTTTTGACAAACCAAACCATCAGGAACTTTTGTATTGGATTCATGCAACAACTACACATGCAACTTTGTGTTTGTTGATGCCTCAGAGCCATTGATCTAGTTTATTTGATTGAGATTGAGCTTAGTGGGTCGGTCTTAAGCTTAGCAAGGAAGATGATTGTGTAGTCAGATTGTGTTAAGATGAGTGTGTTCGAAGGAAGTTTCAGTATATGGAGATAGCTAGGTAGGGAGAATTCAAAAAAATAAATATAAAAAGAAAAAAAAGAAAGAAAAGAGAGATAGATAGCTAGGTAGGGAGAACAATATTGAATCAATCAATTTTGTGCATTGGTTCATGGGTAGAGCATCAATTACAGTTGTCTGTGTCAAGAGTACTCAAAATGGAAAATTGGGATTCTAAGTTTAGAAATCAAGCAAGGCAACACTTGTAGCCTTCTTGTACCATCAAAAGTACCACCTCCAAGATCAAAGATGAGAACATTCTTCTCACCAACACTTGTAGCCTTCTTGTCAAGACCATAAGCAATGGCAGCAGTGGTGGGCTCATTAATAATTCTCATCACATTGAGACCAGCAATGACTCCAGCATCCTTGGTGGCTTGTCTTTGTGAGTCATTGAAGTAAGCAGGGACTGACCACGACATTCTTAATAGTGAGACCAAGGTAAGCTCAGCAATCTCACGCATCTTAATGAGAACCATGGAAGAGATCTCCTCGGCGGCGAACTCCTTGTCCTCACCCTTGTAAGAAACTCTGATCATTGGCTTGTCAGATTAACACAACCACACAACTAGAGAGATAATCAGCAAATCAATATATTAGAAATTAAAATTTACAAACTTAAATCTAGACATGGCACTAGCTTAAATTCAAATCAAATCGAGGAATTAAAACAATCAGAGCATATGAATTGGCAAAGCAAACTTGGAACTAGATTTGGTGAAAGTTTAATTACAAAGAGTTCAACACCATAGTTATTATATGTTGCAAGCAAGTTGCAACAAATTAAGCCATCGAAATACATTTATAAAACTCAAAAGTAGAAGATGAAATCAAAGGTTATTGGTCTTACAACTGAAAGGCTTTGGAGGAATGGCAGGATGGTAAGTCTTAAAGAATCCTCTATTCTCTTTGAGCAACTCTTTCCATACTGCAAGATAGTTACTTATTTCTATTTCTATGCATGTTCACTGTTTCTATTTCTATATTTCTATGCATGTTCACTGTTTCTATATGTTACCTGTGTTTGTTTATGGCTATTTAATGATTTAGGAAACAGAAAGCAAGTAACATCATAGAAAGCAATTCACCAGTCACAGTAGCCATACTAGAAACCTCATTTTCCAAACTAGGAATACTTTCCAGGGACCATATAAATCAAGTTCAAATTCACATTCAAATTCACATTCACATTAACATTTTCACATTCACAACAACCGACATGGATGGCAGAACAGCGCAGAATCAACTACAAGACAACCAACCTCATCTTGTGTACCTATTGTCACAGTTAGTTCACAAAATCCGGATCTCAAAGTAATGAAATATTTCATAAAAAAGATTTTGTTCGAATTACTTTCCAATATGTACAGTTTGTACCAGTATTATGTTAGATATATAGCTTTCATAAAATACTTGTTGTAATATATAGATGGGAGATTCACAAGGTAACGGTAAACGAAAAGATTATAAACTTGGACCGCGGAAGAGAGCAATGCTTTGCTCCAGCTCATGGTTGAAGGCGCCATGCTTGGGTTCAGGGATATAATGGTGTTATAAGTAAAACAACCATAGAGGCAAAGTTTACTTCCAAAACTTAAGGAGAAAATTAGTAAGGAGAATAACTTATAGCCAGTATCAAAGCCGAGTGAAATGGTTTAAGAAGCAATACAGCAATTACTCTCAGCTTATGCGCCACAATTCTGGGTTTGGATGGGACCCGATCACAAAGAGATTCACTGCGCCTGATGAAGTATGGGCAGACTATTTGAAGGTGGGTTAAATATCTTGAACTTTTATTCTATTTTACAGCTTAATTTTTTTGACTCTTTAACATATTAACTTTCTTTATATTTGAATATTTTTTTCAGTCACATCCAGCGCATGCGCACTTTCAGTCAGAAACTTTTGCAGACTATGAGGATTTGAAGATTGCAGTTGGTAATGGAACTGCAACTGGGATGGGGTCAATAGGTCTAGGTGATGATACAGATGCAACAACATATGATGAAGAAGGAAATGAATCTTGGGAATTTGGTGGCATGGATGACTTGGTCTTTGATCAAGACATCAATGCATTTGTGCAAACTGAAAATGCAAATGATGCACCACAAAGCAGAGCTCATGGCAAAAGAAGTAGAGCTGATTATGAACAAAGTAGCAACTCAAAAGGGGTAGCTACTCAAGCTGCAATTCTGGAAAACATATCAAGTGGCTTTGGTGAAATTGTCACCAGTTTTAAAACAATTTGTGGCATAATGGAGAAGAGAGAATCAACAAACAGCGAATGTTGGATTGCTATTCAAGAGACCCCAGGATTGAATAATGCTGCTCAGTTTTTTTGCGATTAGTTTTCTTAATACTAAAACAAAGCAAGACACCTTCTTGAAGATGAGTCCAGACCAAAGACTTGATTGGATCACTTGGGCACAAAGGGATGCATAAAGTTAATCAAACTATAGCCATTTGGATTTTAAGTCATGTAGTTTGATACTTTTTTATATGCATAAGGCTAAATACTGTGTGTTGATTTCATTTTGCAAATGATGATTTTTAATTTGGTTGTGTTGAATGATTTGATTTTGTTGAATGTTGGATTGCGATTTTTCATGTCATTACCTGCCTGGTTATCTTTTTTTTGTTAGATACATGTCTTGTTCTCTAATGTCTATATATTTGGTTTTGAATATATAATGCCTTGTTCAGGTACTTGCTTTGATAGCAATCTGTAAAATGGATATGTATGGAGTTGATGAACAGGATGAAGAGTTTTACAAGGCCATGAGAATTTTATTAACGGCAATACAAGCAGTGATTTATGTGTTATATAATCTTGTGCCCAATATAAGTGATGAACGTATTAGACATCCATTGACTCGACGACCGGTGACATCAAATGGATACATATACATGAATAAGTTATTGGATGGAGACCCACATATCTTTCGGAATGTTTACAGAATGTATCCTGAAGTGTTTCGAAAATTATGTGTCATCATACAAGAGAAAACACCTCTACGGAGTACTAGATATATTTGTGTTGAAGAAATGCTTGCGACCTTTTACTAGTTGTCGGTCAAAACAATCGATATAGTGAACCTCGAATGGTATTTGAGCGATCTCATTTCACTGTTAGCAGAAGTTTCAACAAAATCTTGAAGAGCTTGAATACAATAGCTCCAATGTTCATGGCTAAACCACTGCTACTTGATACCACACACCTAACATAAGAGAAAGTACAAGGTTTTATCCTTTCTTTAAGGTACGCAATGTAAGTTTTATGGCAAATATTTATATCACTGTATTGCTTTAATATTGGTTATTTTCTTCTTTTGTACATATGTTGTAATTATTTTTCTTTTTTCTCAGGATTGTATTGGAGCTATTGATGGCACACATATTCCTGCAACGGTTGTTGGACGTGAGGTCAGTAGATTCAGGAACCGTCATGGAAAACTATCACAAAATGTTTAGCAGCTTGCAACTTTGATTTACAATTCCATATATGTGCTTAGTGGATGGGAGGGTTCTGCTCATGATTCGAAAGTGTTAAATGATGCTATTTCTAGACAAAATGGACTCAAAATACCATCAGGTATAATGTTACGTGCATTAAAAATGTAGCAAACTTATTGAATTTTATACCATATAGTATAAGTATAAACATACTAATTGCACATTTTTTTATGATCAGGTAAATATTACCTTGGGAGATTGTGGCTTTCCAAACCGACGCCGTTTTTTAGCTCCATTTCGTGGCACTCGATATCCATCTCAAAGATTTTTGGCGGTCCAGGAAACCATCCTGTCAACGCAATTGAGTTATTTAATCTTCGTTCATGCTTCATTGAGGAACGTAATTGAGAGAATATTTGGAATATCAGTCGCGGTTTACAATTTTCAAATCAGCACACCATTTCCTTACAAGACACAAGCGGAGCTTGTTTTGGCATGTGCAGGATTGCATAATTTGTTCGACAAGAATGTCGTTCAGATGAATTTCCTCCTGAACTAGAAAATGATCCGGTAGAGAATGATGAAGGTAATTTTGAATGGGATGATATTCAAACCCAAGAGCAGCAAAGAGAAAATGCTAATCAATGGAGAATGAGTATTGCTAATCAAATGTGGGCAGCAGCTCAAGCAAACATCAACGTTGCTAACAAATGATAATGAAGAAAATGACCATAATCATGAAGGAGAAGAATGATCATATACAATTTTATGGACGTTTACTCTTATTTTAAAGATGCTAATTAATGACCTTTTCTTTTTCTAGTTTTTTTTAGCACATGTATCTCTATTTTATGGACGTTTTTTTGTTTCATCACTATTTACCAACTTCTTTTTTTATTCTTGCAAATAATTAGAAATCTGTAAAAGTCATTCATACAAAGTCCGTGGATTTTCATAAATCTCTAGAAAGTCTGTAGCAAAAGTCTATGGATTTAAGAAATCAGTAGAAGTCCGTGGACAATTGTAAAGAGTCTGTGGACAATTTAAAGAGTCCTTGGACTTTTCAAATTATTTATCAATTCCATAAGAATCCATATACAATACACCCCCCTTACAATTTATTATTAATTTCTTTTTGTTAAAAGCATAGAGCATATATTACTTAATAAGAGTTACACAACGAGGTTATGAGCCTCATAATTGAGGTCTCCACAGATAAAATTACTAAACCAAAAGTTGTGAAATGAAAACAATCACCGGATACTACTAATGAGAGGTCGCCATACCCAATCAATAGCTTCTCTAGGGTTTCGCTGGTCATCTGGCAAAATAGAGTGTAGCATCCCTGCAAGTGTCAATGAGGAATGCTAGGCACATTCTTTCCTTTGTACATTTATCATCTCCAATCGAAGGTGTCCTCAAATTTTAATTCCATAATTACATATATAGTACACTTAGGTGGTGTTTTTTTTAAGTGCTTAGAAACTAACTTTTAACTTGAGTTAGAAATTCTGAACGAGCTTCTGAATGAATTGTTTTTTTTGCTTTTGAATTGGTTGTTGATTATAAGTTGTAAAATTAAAATGTGTTTGTTTTTAGGTGCTGGCTTGAAGTGTTTTTACATTTTTTTCCACCATAAGAACTCCCACCACCCACCACAAACCACCAACATTAGTAATCCCTTCTCCATCTATTTTCTTTATTTCAAATACCATTGAGATTCCTTTCCACCACTACAAAAAATTAACTTATATCCCTTTTCATTCCTCATACACTCTTCAATAAAAGGGAATAGAAAGTGAAAGATTAATAAGAAGAACTGGATGAGGAGGAGAGGCCAAGGAGAGTGGTGGTGATGGTGGAAGCATTGCTCGCATGATAAAAGGGAGGTGGAGAAAAAAATAGATGGTTGGTAGTAGCAATTATTACGAATTTATTGTAAGGTTATTATTTAAATAATTTGTCATTAAGCACTTAGTGTATTATCAGCTCCCCCCACGGTGCTTACTCTAATCAAAACTTCAACTTCTGATCAGAACTAAAAACAAACACTCTTGTCTCACTTTTTATTAAGACTTCTGAGTTCATTTAGAACAAAAAAAAAACACCCTTTTATATTCAGTTATTCCATTTAAAATGAAAGAAAAACATTATCTTCTAAATGAGTGAGTTGTATTAAAATTGAAATTAAATCTATATATTTGTGTTCTTTACCAACTGTACATCTTCCTCTTCACGGTGTTGCTTTCTTTTTGCCATCCCCATAAGGCTCTTGCTTCTTCTTCTTCTTCGACTATTTCTCTTAGTTA
>QNQO01009655.1:0-18103 GCA_003290165.1 Berberis thunbergii | reverse complement strand
GGTTGATCTAGAGGTTTACATAAAGGGCCTTATGTAATTAGTTTACATAATGTACGATTTACTCATTCAATAATATGGAAATACATAAATTTCCAACGATACCTTACAATTAGGGGAGAATGAAGAGGTGGTCATTAGGTTTTGAAGAAGATATTAAGTGTTTTCTACCTCTCTAGCTAGGTGTGTCATCCACAAGTTAGATTCGACAAGATGAGTACTCAACATGTTTCATACACCTTACCTACATTATATGTACACCTACAGGAAGCATTAGGATAGGAAACAGTGGTAGATCTTATATGTATATCACCTAACTGCGAGTTATTTTCAAAATTTCCTTTTCACTGATTAATCCTTAATCTATTAAGTTAATACAAGTAATGTGTCCAATTCAAAGTATATTCTAATGAGTACTTGATACGAATTACCAACAAAAGAATGGCTATTAATTTTGTCTAAACCTTAAGAAAACATGCCTGAAGAATAGAAATAAGATTCAAAATAACAACTAAAACCTCTTCTAGGACCACCTCCTAATTTTCTTCGGCCAACTGTGCAATAGCATTTATTAATTGACTCAGTTTAAATTGAAATGACCCATCAAATGAGAGGTACATACATGAACATTAACGACAATGTATAAGATATCAACTTTCTAGAGAACCAGGCCATAAATCAAACTTAAATTACACAATCATTTACTGAATTAACAAAACCAGTTCCAATTAATAGCCAGTCTCCTTCAAAATTGTAAGAACACCATCAGATAACAAATAGATTAAAAGAGCAAATAATAGTATGAAATCATTAGTGTTTAGGAGTATACCAACCGTGTCCACTATGACCTGCTTATGAATTCACACTATTAACGTGCACTAAGTTTCCCAATTGGTGCTAGCAAAAGGGAAACCAAATTTTTTTTCACCTTCCCCTGCATCTTGTTATAAATAATGGTCCTATGATGTTGTGAACCCACAAAATCTGTTGAAAAGATCCATCAAATCTATAAAGCCATCAATCATGTACAATCATAGAGAGAGAATTGCTAATCCATTAACACCTTCCTCAAAATTGACTAGAACACCATAAAAAAAGATAATGCTGAGAAAACTAACAAGAATGTAGAAAATTTAATGTTTTTACATAAATTGGGCAGATAGGGCAATTCTGACTTGAGTAGTTTTTTTGTTGACCACGATTTGGCTTTAAGGAGTTCCATCAGTGAACGTCGTCAGTTTCCAACCACGACTTGATTTTGGTCGTGCATTTAATGGACGACCTTGAATACCCCAAATAGGGCGTGCCATCTATGGACATTGTAACGTGATGATCATAAAGCCATATATATTGCAGTGTTTCTTTCCATGATGTATGTCTACCAAGGATTGTGATTTCGTTTTTCAAGATAATTTTGATAACTTGATTTTAAAAATTATTTCTTGAATATTTCATTGTGTATAGATACTCAAAATAGAACGATCATCAGGCCGTACACGTGGTATAAAGACCAATGACAAGAATACATCGCTCAATCTATTAGGCCAGTTCACAAAGCCCGGGAA
The DNA here is from genome assembly GCA_003290165.1 of Berberis thunbergii. Lineage (NCBI taxonomy): Eukaryota > Viridiplantae > Streptophyta > Magnoliopsida > Ranunculales > Berberidaceae > Berberis > Berberis thunbergii. Next base: position 16,541 of record QNQO01009655.1, on the reverse strand, counting down.
GAATAAAGCCAATTGCAGAGGCCTACCAATGAGGAGAGGTAAACAGGGCTCGAATCCAAGCCCAAACAAATTAGAGCCTGAGTTCAGGTCGGACACGAGTTCTCTCATAAAGAAGAGGAACGTTGCACCAAAAAGAGTCGTGGAGGGAGTTACGCCTCCACGAACGCATCTTCATTAAGAAGGAGACTGTTACAAGAAATATCTCATTCTGTTGCGCCTCACATGCTTAGTCACGCAGAGAGTTTACCACGACCATTATAAAAGGTACAAAGAACATTCGACACAGTTATGCAACTTTAGCTGAGCTTTGTCCAGATTTACTTACTTATTCAAACAGAGTTACTGACTTAAGCATCGGAGTGTTTTCGGCCACAAAAAAGGTGGTGCTTGGTAGTCCAACGATTGTATTTGCAGGTCAAACTCATAGGAGGACGATTTTGGACGCATCAAATTGGCCCGTCCATGGGGAACAACGAGTTTCTACATTTTAAAGATAAGATTCACAGTAAGAAAGCTACCAACCCGATGGAATATCAATAGAATACTCAACGAATCTTCAATCGTACATGTTGGAAAATAGCTCCAATTGGTAACAGTTCAAACGTCTCTGACATCTTGGGGAATCCCCTCAGATCCTTAAGTAGAGATTTTTATTGCCCAAATGAACCACATAATTGAAATGATAGACCGAATCATCCAAACCTGAAGGGCAACAACTTCGAGAAGAAATGACCCAGCTTAAGAGACAACGAACTAACAATAATTCTAGGTGTAATCAAGGGAAGTCTTATAAGTCTATAACTGAAAAAGCCCAAATACGAAATATCATTCTCGACTCTGATAGTGAGTTGGAGCGAGATTCTTAAAGCTATGGCAGGAAGAGAAGATGTCAAATGGCCATAAAATTAATAGGAGATCCGAAGACCGGAGTAAGAACATACATTGCCTCTTCCACAACGATTACGACCACGATACCAAAAATTGTTGCAGTCTGAAGGACGAGATTGAACGTCATATCAGAAAAAGGATGACTCAGAGAATTCGTCGGACTCAAGGGGGAAACAATAATCTCATGGGAGCGAGTAAAGGAAACAATCTATGTCTTGCACGGCGCAGCCGGGGAAAAAGAACAATCCAATCAATCCCAAAAGTGTATAGTCAGAGACATACGTACAAAGATCAAATTCGAATAACCATCCGCACAGTGTGCAAAAACAATGCAATGACTCTAACAGTCTAACCTTCTCAAACGAAGATGCTGATGGGGTAATTTCCCACACAATGATGCTTTAGTGATCTCGATCATGATAACTAAATGGGAAATCAAAAGAGTATTGATCGACACTAGCAGCTCGACCAACCTCCCATACCTGACAACTTTTCGAAGGATGCGGTTCACCAATGAGATTTTCTCACCTAGCGAAAATCTATTGTAGGTTTAGTTGGGAACAATGTCACCCACTAGAATGATTCAACTACCGGTTGAAGCGGGAGAGCCAAGAAAGCAGTGAGTACTATTGATGGACTTTCTTATCTTCGACGCTCCTGTTGCGTACAACATGCTACTCGGGAGACCGTGGATACACAAGATGGGCGCAATCTCCTCCACTATGCACCAATGCTTGAAGCACCATACCGACAATGGTATCAGAAGAATCAAAAGAGATCAACCAGCAGCCCGGTAGTGTCATTTTGCCGCAATAAAGACTCCCTATAAATAGCAATTACTGCAACGACTGGAAGAACCTTCACAGCAGATTGACGAAAAGAGTTCGGACTCTCCGGACAACAATACGGATCCAACCAGTTTGTGAGATCAACCTACCACATAACAACCAAAAGAACAAATGGTCGATGTCTACTTAGACAACGAAATAAAAAAGGTTGTCCGAATCGGCACACAGATTCACCCTGAACTTGCCAAGGAACTGATCCAGTTGTTGAAAAATAACCAAGATGTTTTTGCATGGACGATGAAGGATATGGTAAGGATAGACCCATCCATCATCTCCAACAAATTGCAAGTGAATCCAGATAAGAAACCGGTTCGACAAAAAAGAAGATTGGTGGCCCTAGAGTGTAATTAGGCAATATGAATAAGTGCACCCGACTACTTAGCACAGGAATGATAAGACAAGCTCACTACCTGAATTGGTTGGCAAACACGGTACTAGTAAAAAAGAAGAAAGGAAAATGGATGGTGTTCGTGGACTACACCGACCTAAATAAAGCCTGCCCAATACAACTTTCAACTTCCACGAATAGATCCAATAGTGGATGCAACTGCCGACCCAAATGCTTAGTTTCATGGGATGCATACTCCGGATATAATCAGATACAAATGTACCTCCTGACCAAGAAAAAACCTCTTTCATAACGAAGAGAGGTACATAACTGTTATCGTAGTAATGCCATTTCGGATTAAAGAACGCAGGAAGCCACGTATCAACGGCTAGTGAACATGATGTTTAAATATCAGGATCGAAAAAACAATGGAGGTTTACATCGATGATATGCTTGTTAAAAGCTTACATAGAACAGACCACATCACAAATTTTGGGCAGGCTTTCTCCCAGCTACGAAAGTACAAGATGAAGTTGAACCCAGAGAAACACACCTTTGGAGTGGAGTCAGGGAAGTTCCTCGGGTACATTGTCAACCAACGAGGAATCGAAGCCAATCCAAAAAAAAAAATACAAATGCTTATCAACATGCAGTTGCCGACAAAGAAAAAAGGTGTTCAAAGTCTTATTGGGAGGATAGTAGCTCTGGACAGATTTATCTCCAGATCATCAGACAAGTGTTTGCCTTTCTTTTAGAACTTGAAGGGGAACAAGACATTCAAGTGGAATGATGTATGCGAGAGAGCCTTTCAAAGCCTTAAGACATACATTGGAAGCACAGAGCTATTAACAAAACCGAACAAGTGAGAAGCACTATATCTGTATCTATCTGTGTCAAACCATGCAGTGAGTTCGGCACTGATACGAGAAGAAAATGGCATGCAAGGATTAGTGTACTACAATCACAAAACACTCGCAGATGCATAAATCAACTATCCGACCTAGAGAAATGACGTTCGGCTCTAAATCGTGTCATCAAGAAAATTGCGACGATAATTTTCAAGCACACCAAAATCACGATTATGACCGAACAGTAGCTCGGACGGTGTTACACAAACCGGATCTCAAGGGAAGAATTGTAAAATGGGCAATAGAGCTCGAATAATTTGACATCAGCTATTCCCTCAAAATCTCTATCAAAGCTCAGGCATTGCGAATTTCATGCCGAGTTCTCAGAAACAACAACCAACATGGAAAATAAGAAAAACAGAACAGAACAACCTGAACCAATCCCTGAAAGATCGATCCTCCGCTATGATGGGGTGTCCAACGAGGCAGAAGTGGAGCTTGACTATTCAATGTACAACTCGGAAGGCATCAACATTAGAGAAGGCGATAAAATTTAGTTTTATAGCCTCCAATAATGGAGCCGAATACGAAGCTGTGATAGCAGGGCTTACAATTAACAAACACTTGGGAATAAAAGACATTAGTGTCTTTACTGATTCCAAGCTGGTGGTTAACCAACTAAACGTTGAATTCCAAATCAAAGATACTAGAATGAAAGCCTACTACCAGAAAACTACAGAGCTAATAGAAGGCTTCCGAAATGCTACCATTCAACGATGCACGAGCAGAGAACAAAAGAGTTGACGAACTAGCAAATGAAGCTTTGACAAGAAAGGATAATGACAACCCACTCGTTATGACACAAGGATGCTACATACTTGAAAACCAATCAGAAGAAGCACGCGCCGGAATCGAGAAATCAACTGGACAACTCCAATCCTGGCATATATATTAAACAGATAACTCCCAATAGATAACTACGAAATCAAGCAGCAAGATACACAATAATAATGACAAACTATACAGAAGATCTGTCACAAGCCCATTACTGAGGTGCCTTGCACTCGGAGATGTCGTATATGTCCTGCAAGAAATACACCATGGCACATGTGAAAATCATTCCAGAGGGGAAAACATTGTCCCTCAAAGCTCTCACATTAGGTTATATTGGCCAACGATGCAAGCAGATGCTCAAATACTAGCTCGCAAATGCGACAAGTGCAACATACACCCACATGCCGAGACAAAATCTAATCCCAATGAGCAGGCCCTTGGCTTATTCGCACAATGGGAATAGACATCGTAGGACCCACTCTAGTATCCGATAAGAAAAAGTTTCTCCTCGTCGCACTAGGATTACTTCACCAATGGGTAAAAGTATAGCTCTTTAGAAAGATAGGGGAAGCACAAGTCGAGAAGTTTCTTTGGAGATACATCATATGCAATTCGGGTCCCAAGAGTATTCGTCACGGACAATAGGAAGGCAATTTTGAAGGCAAAAAGGTTAGGGAGTTATTTGAGAATCTGAATATCCAACAACATTTTTCCGCGCCCAGCTCATCCGCAGCAAACGGACAAGCCGAGCACTAATAGCTCAATTTCTTTGTAAGCGATCAAAAGAAAGACTCAAGGCAAGCAAAAGGGCTATGGGACAAATATGAACAACAAAATCAAAGCATACGGGTCAGAAGCAATGATACCCATGTAGATGAGAATGCCAACGTTCCGAACTGAAGAATTCTGCACTGAGGACAACATCAAGCATTAAGAGTCAGGCTGGGTCTCCTCGAGTAAAAACGAGAAGCAACCTCCATTAAAATAACAGCCCTACCAACAATGCATGGTAGAGTATTACAACAAGAAGGTGCGATCCGAAATTTTAATGTCTGAGACATGGTGTTACGAAAAGGTCCAGCACAACACAAAAAAAGGCATGCACGAGCAAGCTAAACCTGAATTGAGAAGGACCATACCAAGTAACCAAAAAATCAATAGACCAGGAACCATACTAGTTTGAAACAAGATGGCGAAATGATACCTCAGCCATGGAATGTAGATCACTTGAAAATATATTATCAATAAAGTTTTTTGCTCTCAATTTTGAAAATACAAGAATTTAATCGGAACAAAAAAGTCGGATTAAAAACCAACTCGAGAAAATACTCAGTACGGCTAGAGTATCGAGCAAAACAAATATATGTACTGAACGAACGAGTTAAACATAAAGTATAATTTCTGTCCTGATCAACCACGAAGTAATAAAGTACCAGGACATAAGAGCCAGACTTTTACATTGATTGTAATATGTGACATCGTAATCCAAATGTGAAACAGGATTTGGATATGACCCCATACTGTTACTTTGCTGAGTAGGATTTCCTGCAGACGCAAGGTTTGGATATGACCCCATACCGTTGCTTCCCTGAACAGGAATTTGATGATGTCGAAGAAGTTGTTCCGGATTCACTGGTTGATCCGGATGTCGAGGAGCCTTTTGATCCTATGTTGAGGTCCCAGCCATGACAGAAGAGACTGTGAGCTTAAAATCTCAAGCTCGGGCAACAACTTGATCCTCCATTGACCGATCATACTCGAAGTCATCCAAGTTTTTGGTACTCCTCGGATTCTTTGACTGCCCAATACCAAGCTGAAGCATTTTATTCTCGATGATCGCGAATCATCATAGACTAGGCCGATAGAAGCGGGCAAACCGTAAAAGGCAATAAGAATCTTTCTTATGGTCGTCTAGAGGGTAGGAGACTTCTTTTTTACTCCTTTCGAGAACCTGGTTCACCACATCATAATCCGGAACAAAGGAATCATCCTTTGAGCCATGACCTCCCATTCAGAGAGTAGCAAGTCGAGGAGAGCCCTAGCAGCGTAAGAACTAAGAAAACGAGTTTCTTCTTATTCGACACACGGTCAAAACTAATGGCCAACATTTTGGAAGGGCTGGCAGTCCTGGGAACTTTTCGTTTTCTCCTAATCAAACGAGCACCCCCAAAACCTCGGGTAATGACCGAGGCAGCACGACCTACGCGCTTGTCAGCAGCACCCTCTTTTTAGTCGACGTCTGCATCACCAACACATGCGACAATCACTTTCAAAGTGTGAAAATGCTCCCACGTAATTAATATAAGCCACTATGGATAATGGCCTCTGTAGTGAGAAAATCCTCCACCGAGACCCAAGGAAGATTGCTAAGCAACTTCAACACTCGTGTTCTTCCAAAGACAAGGATTACTAAACTTTCTTAGGCTTCGTGAACGATCGCATAATCTGATATCTATGAAGACTAAAGTGATTGGAAAAAAGGGATGCATAGAACCAAGCCCTCGACCAGCCCCCATACTCTTCTCTCAAGTCCTTGAAACAAGAAAGAGGCCCTTGCTAAGGTCGAGATCATAACTTTTGAACCATTAGGGACGAGTTGGGGCCGAAACGATACCAACAAGATCCAAATACTCCCAGATGATTGTAGGAGTCGAAAACTTAATACCAGGGTAGAACATACCAGGGTAAACAAAGCAACTGTACCCATGTTTTGGATGAAAAGGATTGTCGCCTTCCATGAGAAGGATGATCTCCAAATCAGCCGACAACAAATAATCTTGAGGAATGCTATCCAGAGCTGCACGCATTGCCCGCTTAGGCAAAGAGAAAGCCTTGCAGGGCATCAAGAACAGCACCACCAAAACCCTAGAATTAGACATGATTACAAAACGAACTCAAAAAATCAAAAACTGGGAAAAATAGGAGGTGCAAAAAGGAGTGATACCCACTCGTACTTTCTCCTTTTATAGGACGAACAGTGAAAAAAACGCTATTGAGAGGAACGTGTGATATTCACGTAATTATTAACATAATATATCCCTTAATTTATATATGTTAGTGTTTTGATTAGTATAATTTATAATAATTATTTCATTTTCATGTCTTGGCAGGAATTTGAGCGTTAATGAATGAATGATATAAGGGCGACAATTTAAGGAATGACAATTGGTCGATTCAAAGTGGTGGTACAAAACAAAGAGACACATATTCTAAACCTAACCCTAATAAACCTAGGTCCACCTAATTTAACCTAAGCCCAAACCAAAAAAAATTGCTAACTTAAAACCCCAAGCCCAATATAATATGAGAACCCTATTTAGCTTCCCCATCTTAGAGAAGGAGCTCATCTCTTATTCTCTCTTCTCCACATCCCTTCTTTTTTTCCTCTCATTTTCTACGTTTTTTTCTCCCCTCTTCTCTTTTCCAGCCACCACACTAATTCTCCCTACAGGCAATCCTTGCTCGATAGGAAAATCGCAGGGGGTGATCATCCCCCAATCATCCATCACCACCTCATCTCACCAATACTCTCTTCTTTCTCCTCTCACGTCACTCGCATCTGTCCCCCCTTTCTTCCCTCCTCGACAACCCACAACCACCATCTCACTAGACACCACCTTCCATCTGTCCCTGTTGTTCATTCCTTGCAACGAACACCACCACCACCGCGCGCACAGTTCCTGTTTCCTCCCTCACAGCCTCCTCCTTCCTGTTTTCCTCTCTTCTCCACGGGTCTCTACCTCCTGGCACTTCTCTCTCTTCTGCTCCAACCTCGCCACCAGACCACGAAAGAACACGCCATCAGCCGCCACTGCCGCGAAACAGAGCCGCAACCACCGCGACTTTGTTCCGCCTCGCCACAGATCCTTCTCCTCTTCTCTCGGCTTCTTTTCGTCTCGACCTCCTTCTGCCTCCATCTCTCACGACCACCGTCGCAAACAGACCACGCGACCACCACCGCCACCACGCGAGACAGAGCTCGCGGCAGAGGCTCCCTGTTTCGCATCCTCCTTCATTTTCTTTGTGTTATCTCATTCTTTCTTCATCCTATCTCTCTTTTGCAGGTTCAGAACCAGGTTGGGGTAAGAGGAATCTCGCGAGGAGCGACGAACAGCGGCGGAGCAGACGCATTCGCGCTAGAGAGAACGTACAGGCTTTGGCACCAGAGGGGAGTCCCGCGCTGCAGAGATACTTTTTGTGGACGCTATATGGATAGCTAACCGAAACGATGAACAAATTCTAGATTTGGATTTACATTTATTGTTCTTATTGACGTAAAACATTTGATTTATGATTTTCAATAATTTGCTTCACCGATTACATCCTGATTAATTATCTAGACTAGTCTGTAGTTAGAAGTACCCTTTGTTGAAATTCAAAAAGTCTGATTTAATCAATTAATCTGAATCTGTGATTGTGTGTGCCGTAAGAAGACACGCAATGCTAGGGGTTTAGGATTAATTAAAATAAACTTGTGATTGTGTGTGCCGTAAGAAGACACGCAATGCTAAGGGTTTATAACTTTGCTGAAATCAATTGTGGACTTAGATTAATCTTTAGGTTAGTCATGTTAATTCTTGAAAATAATAATTTGGATTACAACGAATCTCAAGAACCTGTGGTGGATTCAATGCCTTGGTTTCCTTTCTCATATTCTTTAAAACTTTTTATTTGTTTTTAATTTGATTTTTATTTAGAGATTTTAATTGTTGTAACCCCATTTAAATTAGTTTAGGTCAACTTGGAAAATTTAATTGCAACCACAGTCCTTGTGGGATCGACCTGTACTTGCCCTTGTCTACCAGTTAGACACTGTGCACTTGCAATTTTTAAAATTAGGCTAAATTAACCTTATTTATTTAGGTTAGTTAATTAGCATAAAGTTTTTGGCGCCGTTGCCGGGGACTGTAGCGGTGTAATTGGATTTAAGAGTTTATTTTCACTAGTTTGTAGTTTAGGTTAAAAAAAAATTTAATAAAAAAAAAAAATTAGGTCAGATATAAGATTGTTTTTGCTTTTAGGATAGGCCTTGATTTTATTTTTTTTAGTTATTTCTTTTATGTCTTAGAAGTTTTGATACCTGTTTTTGTTTTATTTTTGCAGGTATTAATAGGAAGGAAGCGTATATTACAAATTACACGCTTCTCAGAAAATTGAATGATCCTGCCAACGTCAACAAAGTTTTTATTATTTTTTATTTTGTGAGGAGAGTTTTAATTTTATTTTCACCTCGTTTTACGAGCGTGTGGTGTAATAATTTTAAACTCTACTATTTTTCATTTTGTTTAATCACAAAAAAAAAACCAAAATTTTCTAAGTCAAAAGAAATTATAGGGAAACAATTTTAATTGTACCCAATAATCTCTTGTGATTTAGAAATCCGATTCTAAGACCAAGACCAGTAAATTCATTTGCATGTGCTTGTGTGTTGAGTGAAACGGATAAAAAGAAGTCGGACATTTTTTTGAATTGTGCTAACTTTTGTGCAGATTGGAATACACACTGTAAGTATTTCTATCACACGCAACGTATTAGCGACCAGGGTGCTTGGTGTAATTGTTTGAAATTGTGTGATTGGTTGGTAAATTTCTGTAATTGTGGATGCTAAACTTTAGTAATTCATAATAAGCAGACCCAGCTTATAAATAGAAACTGGCGGGACTTGATATCCCCACCTCATCACTCCAGCTGTGTGCAACCAATAGTCTAACATAATTAAAATCAATTAGCAGTTAGATAGAGCCATCTGTTAGGTACGGTGTTCATAGGACAGCCAAGACCAAGGTGAATCCAATAATTTTGTGTTGACCAAACTAAAAATGACGATGGGTTTAATCATTCAATGAACTTGGAGAGGCCACTGCCACAAGGGTAATTTACCCGGTACGCCGAGTCATAAGTAAGCTACGATCCACAAGAAGAATTGGTGTAACCAACAGTTTTGGGTTAAGAACACAAGCCTCGAGTGTGCATCTAATGTCACATCGTTCTCACATTTACTGGCTTACAGAGCGGTAGCACAAGGAAGTACTTAATTGGACCATTGTGACCTCCTTCTCTTGTGCGATAATCCGGTTTCTTTGAAACAAAACTCTAGCCTACTGATTTTGAACTTTGTGGTGTAAAGTGTACACTTTTAGGATCAACTTGTAGCACCCATTGCCTTGTGATAAAAATTACATAAGAAATAATTGTCCCCCAAAAATAAAAAGATAATTGAATCTCAAAAACGTTGATTGCTTAGGGAGGCATGTTTCTTGTGCATTTATTGGTTGCTAATTGCGTGTAAGTCTGTTGTATATTTTTAGAGTTAGTGCTTTAAAAAAAATTAAATAATTAAAAAAAAAAAAAAAATTATTTAGGAGTATTGACTTTGCACCTTCGTTGTCCATTAGTTTATGCATACTTGGGTGCGTGATTCTAAGAGTAGACTTGTTCGACAAGAATTCGTTGAAGTCCCCATTACCTATTTAGGTTCATCATCCTTGTCCACTGAGATGGCTGAGGGGAAGGCCTTTCAGGATTACTTCGCCCTTCTTCCTAGTAGCGCTCCATCTTGCATTATCTTACCTGAGACAAATGCAAACAGTTTTGAAGTCAAACCATCTATTATTCATCTATTGCCCACTTTTTATAGTTTTGAGAAAGAAGACCCTTATCTTCATGTCAAAGAATTTCTTGACATCTGCGCTACCCTGAAGTACCAAAACTTTTATGATGATTCGGTCCGTCTTAGGTTATTTCCCTTTTCTCTGAAAGACAAGGTGAAATCGTGGTTAAATGCATTAGAGATAGGATCCATCGCATCATGGGATGCATTATCAGAAAGTTCCTGACAAAATACTTCCCCGTTCATAAACAAATGCCCTCCGACGAGATTTATCTAATTTTCAATAAAAAGAGGGTGAACATTTCTATGAATGTTGGGAAAGGTTCAATGAGCTCATTGTTAGGTGTCCCCATCACGGATTCGAGAAGTGGCGGCTAGTTCAATACTTCCAAGACGGTTTAACCCCTCAAAACCGTCGTATGATTGATGCCACTAGTGGTGGGTCATTAATGAAAATGAGTGTTAGTGAAATTTGGGAATTTTTTGAGACGCTTTCCGAAAATTCTCAACAATGGGACTATTCGAGAAAGGAGTCTGATAGGCGTAAGGGTGGTATATATGAAGTTAGAGATACATCTGTTCAACCCCTTTCTGCCTCAAAGTTAGAGACGGCTGTTATGACCATGACTCAAAAGATAGATGCACTCTTGAATTTGACTCAACCTGCACATCCCGCAAACGCTTCATCTGAAGTATGTGCTGCATGTTCGAGTCCTAGTCATTCAATAGCTAATTGTGACTTGCAAAATGATTATCCTGCATACACTGCTGAGCAAGTCAACACTTTTAATGCGATACGGCGACCTGGCAATCATCCGCAACCTAACTATTACCATTCATGGTTTGCCAAACATCCAAGTCTCTCCTGGGCCCATGGCCCACACCAAGGAGGACCTGTTGTTGTTTCCCAGGCTCCTCAAGCCCCTGGCCCTGTTAGGCCCCACCATAACCAAGTTCATCCATCCAACACATCAAGTTTAGAGGAAACGATTAACCAGCTTTTGCAGTGCTCAGCAAGTATAATGGATCAGAATTCAAGGACATATCTGTGTTGAAAGCTACGACTCAAAGACTTGAGATAGCTGTGAGTAAGATTACTCAGTCTTCTTCTGAGAGAGAGCCATGGAAATTTCCTAGTCAACCTGTTCCAAACCCAAAGGGTCAATTCGCAGTTGGTAGTACATCTGAGTCTTACAATGAAGATGTCAAATCTATTACTACCCTTAGGAGTGGAAAACAGGTTTGACAATCGAGTACAAGTGCCCGATTGAGTGTTGGTGCATCCACGTCTAAGTCAAAACAGGTTGCATCTCCATCTGACAAGGAGGCTGATAAAGCCTCGCCTTTTACAGATGCTCATGTTGACTCTAACCCCACTCGAGCATCTTACTTGCCTAGAGCCCCGTTTCCATCACGGTTAGCTTCTGCAAAGAAAGGAACAAATGTAACCGATGTAATGGAAATTTTTAGACAAGTCCACATAAATATCACATTACTCGATGCTATCAAGCAAGTTCCTAGTTACGCCAAGTTGTTGAAGGATCTTTGCACACAGAAGCGGAAGCTACATGTGCAAAAGAGAGCCTTCCTCACCGAGCAAGTGAGCTCCATTATTCAACAGAGAACCCCGCCTAAGTATAGGGATCCTGGTTGCCCGACTATTTCTTGTATTATCGGTGACCATATGATAGATAAGGCATTATTGGATTTAGGGGCGAGTGTTAATTTGTTGCCATATTCTGTTTATGAGCAATTAGGTCTTGGTGAGTTAAAACTGACTAGAGTGACACTGCAATTGGCAAATAGGTCTGTCAGAGTCCACCGTGGTGTTATAGAGGATGTGATTATCAAGGTTGAAAAATTCTATTATCCTGTGGACTTTATAGTTCTTGATACACAACATGTTCACAATCCCTCGAGTCACATCCAATCATTTTGGGTCGACCATTTTTGGCCACATCCAATGCCATTATTAACTGCAGGAATGGAATTATGAAATTGTCATTTGGCAACATGACTGCCGAACTCAACGATTTTAATGTTAGTCAACAACCCCCCGAGTCTGAAGACATCCATGAGGTTGACATGATTGAGAAATTGGTGGACAATTCCTTTCCTCAGTCCGCCTTAGATGATCCCCTAACGGTTTGTTTGAACTCATTCTGGTTTAGACTTTGATATTCATAATTCCATTAGGGAAATGAATGCTTTGCTTGATGCATCCCCTAGTATGGTTCCTAGTTATTCATGGAGGTCTAAAGTTGAACCCCTTCCACTTCGTGAGTCAAAACCCGTCCCTTCGGTTGAGAAGCCACCCAAGCTTGACCTTAAACCATTACCTGACACCCTCAAGTATACGTTTTTAGGTTCTGATGATACTTTACCTGTTATTATTTCATTGACATTGACTGCTGAACAGGAAAGTAAATTGCTACATGTTCTGAAAGAACATAAGGCATCACTTGGGTGGACGATAGCGGATATTAAAGGAATAAGTCCCACTGTTTGCATGCATCGTATTCATATGGAAGATAATGCCAAAACTTCACGTGAAATGCAACGTAGACTAAATCCTAATCTTAAGGAGGTTGTCCGAGCCTAAATGCTCAAATTGTTGGATGTTGGTATTATTTACCCCATTTTGGATAGCTCTTGGGTCAGTCCAGTTTAGGTTGTTCCCAAGAAATCAGGGGTAACTGTAGTCACAAATGATAAGAATGAGTTAGTGCCTACCCGCATGACCACTGGATGGCGAGTTTGTATTGACTACCGTAAGTTGAACTCAGACACGAGGAAAGATCATTTTCCTCTCCCTTTTATCGATCAGATGCTTGAGAGGTTAGCCGGACATGATTATTATTGTTTTCTTGATGGATATTCCGGTTATAACCAAATCCCCATTGCACCCGAGGATCAAGAGAAAACTACATTCACTTGCCCTTTTGGGACTTTTGCTTATCGGAGAATGTCTTTTGGGTTGTGTAACGCACCCGCCACCTTTCAGAGGTGTATGCTTAGTATTTTCCTCGATATGGTTGAACGGTTTCTTGAGGTGTTCATGGATGGCTTTTCCGTGTTTGGGGATTCATTTGATGAGTGTTTGCATCATTTAACCCTAGTGTTAAAGAGGTGTGAAGAGAAAAGTCTTGTCTTGAATTGGGAGAAATTTCATTTTATGGTTAGGCAAGGTATAGTTCTTTGGGCACATAATTTCTAACAAGGGCATTGAAGTTAACAAAGCAAAAATTGATTTAATCTTGAATCTCCCACCACCGAAGACGGTGAAAGAAATTAGATCTTTTCTAGGCCATGTTGGTTTTAACCGTAGGTTCATTAAGGATTTTTTAGCAAGGCCACTCGTCCTTTATGCAAATTACTTGTTAAGGACTCTGCCTTCGTCTTTGATGAAGACTGTTTGAAAGCCTTTGAAAAGCTTAAACAATTGTTGACTTCAGCTCCAATCATCCAACCTCCTAATTGGAATTTACCTTTTGAGCTTATGTGTGATGCTTCTGATTTTTGCAGTTGGAGCTGTCTTAGGAAAACAGGTGGCAAAAAGCCCTATGTTATCTTTTATGCTAGTAGGACTCTACAAGATGCACAACTTAATTACTCCACCACAGAGAAGGAGTTACTTGCTATTGTCTTTGCATTGGACAAATTTCGGTCATACCTTATAGGATCCAAAGTTATAATTTTTACTAATCATGCAGCACTGAATACCTTTTTTCTAAAAGGATGCTAAGCCACGCTTGATCCGTTGGGTCCCTATTGCTACAGGAGTTTGATATTGGAGATTCGGCGAAGAAGGGTTCCGAAATGTTGTAGCTGACCATTTGTCTAGGCTTCTTGTAGAATCATCCACTGCAGATGTGCCCTTGAATGAATCCTTTCCTGATGAGCAATTAACTTACCATCTCCCAGCTACCTTGGTACGCAGATATTGGTGAATTACCTTGTTACAGGTCAACTCCCTTCTAATTGGTCTAAACAAGATAAAAAATAAATTTCTTGCTGAGGTCAGACATGTTCGTTCTGGGGACGACTCCTTATTTATTTAAGTATTGTCCCGATCAGGTCATTAGGAGATGTGTTCCAGAGGTGAATTTCATAGTATATTTCCTTTTGTCATGATCTGCGTGTGGAGGTCACTTTAGTTCTAAAAAGACAGCTGCTAGATGCCAACTAATGGGTTCCATTTCTCGTAGGAATATGATGCCTCTCACTAACATTCTCATTGTAGAGATTTTGATTGTTTGGGTATTGATTTCATGGGACCTTTCCCTCCCTCATTTGCTATCTTTACATTCTTCTAGCTGTTGATTATGTTTCTAATGGGTAGAAGGGCGGTACCTTGCAAAACAAATGACACACAAGGTTGTGGTCAAATTTCTAACAAGATAACATCTTCTATCGTTTTGGTACTATGCGTGCTGTTATAAGTGATGGTGGTTCTCATTTTTGTAATAAGACCGTTTGAACTGCTAGTTAAGAAATACTCCATCAGTCATAAAGTAGGTACTCAATATCATCCCACAAACAAGTGGGCAAGTTTGAAATATCCAATCGGGAAATTAAACATATTTGGAGAAAACTATTCGACCAGACGTAAGGATTGGTCACAACGGCTGAATGACGCTCTTTGGGCTTATAGGACAGCATTTAAGACCCCGCTTGGAATGTCTCCATATAGACTTGTTTGGTAAGGCATGTCATCCTGCCGTAGAACTAGAACATCGTGCTTACTGGGCTATCAAGACCTTAATTTTGATATAGGTGAGGCTGGATCACATCGTAAGCTCCAACTCAATGAGTTAGAAGGAGATTAGGAATGATGCTTACCAAAGTGCTAAAATCTACAAAGAATGAACGAAGGTGTTTCATGATAAATCCATTCTTCGCAAGTCTCTTGAACCTTCCAAAAGGTTTTATTTAATTCTCGTTGTGTCTATTTCCTGGCAAGTTGCGATCTCGAGGTCTGTACCTAACCGGTGAAAACAGTGTTTCCACATGGAGCTGTGGAGATTGTTGATCCTAAAGATGGTCGTGCTTTTAAAGTCAATGTCAGCGTCCTTAAACCATTTTTAGAGTTGCTACATCAGAAGTCGAGGTTTGATGTGTTGTTATTAGAGGATCTTGTGTACTCAGATTGAGGAAGCATAGATGTCGGGCTAACGACGTTAACCAAGCGCTCCTAGGAGGCAGCCTAGCTTCAGTTGTGTCATTATAGTAAGTCTGGATTTATTTTCGAGTCTTTTCTCGTTGCATTTCACTCATACTCGTTAGCTCCATAACAATTTTGACTTACAACTGATACATGTAATTATTTTTATTTTTTATTTTTATTTGTGTCCAGTATTGTTTTTATCAATTTATCATGATGAGTCCACAGTTCTTATGTCTCTGAGCTTTTATTGGTGGACGATTTCGTCGGCATTGGTAAAAACTTTCCCATGGTAATATCACTTTAACTCTCATCTTTTCTTTTTCCTGCATTTGTCATGATCATCGGTTTATACATTGAGGACAATGTTTTGTTTAGGTTTGGGGGTGAGGTTTATGAGTTTTTTTGTGCATTTTTCAAGAAATTTTGAACTAAAATTTATTTCACAACTTATGATGATTATGATTGTGTGAAAATTTTTCACTTTGAAAATGCATCCAAGATCTAAGTCCTTTTCAATGAAGATGATGTGCTTTCAAGTATGCCTGAAATTTTGAGAAATACATGCTTTCGCTTGTCCTCTTTATATATCAAACAGGAAAAATATGGTTTGATATAATCCTTAAGTTAGGTCTATTTCATGAGATTTTTTTTCAACTCGATTACTTTTTGCACTATAAGCCATATTAGCATGATTTGAGTTGATGAGTGAGATATGAGCTAGAAAACCTTAGAATAATAGTGGAGACTTAACCCATGAAAGTTTTGAGCCATTCTTTTATTTCTGAGTGTTAGATAAATATACTCTAATTTTTCTTGAGTTCGCATTAAGTCGTTGATGATCTCATTATTCTCATTTTTTTTATCAATTGCTTTGAGAATGACATTAAAATTAAATTATTGCACTAGAACTTTTTAGTTTATTTAGTTGAGATGTCATAATACCAACCTGAACTTATAAAATGATGTAGGCAAGTTTTTCTTAAACCTTTTCTAGCCTTTTTACTTACCCACTCATTAG
>QNQO01009654.1:0-99796 GCA_003290165.1 Berberis thunbergii | reverse complement strand
ATGTAAATGAATTTGTTGCCAAGGATGCACGGACACGCGTATCGTGTCGGACACAAACATGACACACATCACTCATATGAACAAATCACTTCCTGAAGAAAAGTGCAACTAGTATTGCCAGAAGAATGAAGATACACCAAAGTTGCATTGTATCTTGGATGACTTAAAAAACTTAAAAACTTAAAAAAAAACAAAAAAACAAAGCTAAACAATAATTTACAAAGCTAAACAAAAAACAAAGCTAAACTTAAAAAACAAAGCTAAACTTAAAACAAAGCTAAACAAAAAACAAAGCTAAACTTAAAAAAATAATTTACAAAGCTAAACAAAAAACAAAGTTCGCGAAGAAAAAGAAGAATGAGCACTAGACCTTTTGTTAAGCAAACTAGAGTTCCTGCAAGTAACAACAGAATCTTCTCAAGGCACAATGATTGCAAGAACACCACACACATATCGAGCACCACACAACGATCACAAGAGTACCACACATATCGAGCGGTCGATCTATTCCAGGTCAGTTACTTCTTCTTCTTCCCTTTCTTCTGTCAACAACAACAGCTAGTCAGCAGGCAAACGAATCTGAAACAGATCCGTCTGAAGTCATCTTTTTCTTCTGCAAACCTTCAACTTTCAACTGATCGATTGAGGGAGAAGAAGACCGAAAATTGGGTGTTATTTGCACCCAATTTAGATTATATTTGCACTCAACCAACAAAAAAAATTTGCCGTGTCCCAGCTGAGTTTTAACCGCGTCCGATCAGGTCAACATATCGAAGCCATTGACCACGTGTCAGATACGTGTCAAGTGTGTGTTTGATTCGGATTCCCTGAGAGTCCGTGCCTCCTTGATTGTTACCCTTGTGACTTATGGGCCAAAGTTTTGGTACAAATTTGAATTTATTAATTTTTTATTATTTGTTTTTAAATTTATGTACCTATAATTTACCATTTTTAATTCAATGGCCATTTTGGGAGCTATGAGTTGATTTTTTTTCTCCTTCAAATTTTTTTTTTTCAAAAGCTAAGGCTCAAACATTTTTGACTCATCGTGGTATATTAATTTTTGGATTTGAAGCTCAAATAACATTATAAAATAGTTTTCAAAGTTCTTTTTTATTGTAAAATATTTCAATTGATGAAATTTATATTTTCTTACTAACACTTATATAGTATATTCCATGCTTTTCACATTCGTCATAAAATTAATAGAATAGACATTTTAACACCTAATGAACATATCAATAAAGTATTCTAAAACATTTTAGGGTAGTCTGAAATGTGGTGTTGATTGGATGGCCGGAGGCATCAAAGTGGGGGATATGTGCCTATGTGGTGAGGTGACAAACACAACACGGATGCCAAAACCTAATAAGCTCAGGGATGGTTTTGAAATTGTTTGAAGGAGGAAGGAAGGAAGACATGCATGGTGTGGTGTGTGATTGATGATTGGGGTCACTAAGAAACACATGCAATGCAAGGACATCATGTTACTTTTTAGATGGGATGGTGACACTGTGTCCAAGTTTTTTGAGTTTTGTCCTTCCATCACAACATTTGCTAGCAGAATCAGAGGTCAGTTAAGACATAATAAATGTCTAATCAAAATTTGAGCTAATTTCTGAACCAGACATTTTAACAAACATGTCAGTCAGATCATAACATACAATTTTTTGAATATTCATACATATCTAGCATTCCCATCTTCAACCTTTCTCTTTCCACTCTTTCCACCATCCTTATCAGAATGGCGAGAATCACTAGAACTTCCTATTGGGTTCTTCTATTGAGACGAAAGTCATCACCTTCTCTCCTGGGATAATGTTTGCTTTCCAAGAGAAAATGGGGGTATAAGGAGAATCATAACTTTCAATGATGCTTTGCTTAGTAAATGGTTGTGGAGGTTTGAAATGATAAGGATGCTTTGTGGAGGTCCTTGTAGCTGATAACTGATAAGTATGGTCCTTGAGAGATGGAAGCAGAAAACTTGAGAGATGGAAGTAGAAAACTAAGTACCTTTCATATGCGTAACAAGGATGGATCAGTGGTAGATTTCTTGGGCACTACATTAGATCAACAAGTCTGAAAATTCAGTTTTAGGAGGGTTTTTTAGGAATGAGAGCTTGAAGAGTTGAGGAACCTTCTAATTGTCCTCCAAGACATAGGGACTTATGGGGAGAATGATGGCATGATGTGGGAAGGGAAGAAAATGGATACTTTATGAAAGTACACCCTTGAAGTGAGCTCAAGTCATGGGAATACTTTAATTGCTGGACAGATTAGGAAGATGTGGATTAAACATCTTCTCCAAGGCTCGACCTTCTTTGGAATATAATGCATGGGAGAAAAATTTACAGTGGTAATCTGAAGATAATATGGGTAATTCGAAGATGAACAGAAACCCAGACCACTGTTCCTGTGCAACCAAGAAAAAGAAACAGTTGATCACCTTTGATATCACTTTTTGATCAATTATAAGTAGATGCAGTGATGTTAGTGACTGCCTCCTTCGATGAATATAAGGCTCATGGCCAATACAGGGACCATCAAGAATTGACTGTTGGGGTTGAATCAAATGAACATTTCAAGGGTTGGTAATGGATTTGGAGAGAGACATTCACTTTATCACGTGGGTCCATGGAAAGAAAGAAATAGTGCGTATTTTTTAAGGAAAGTTTTTGCCTTTGAAGGAGTCTTCACCTCTCATAAATGTCGCTTTTGATTTATTCAAGTTCAGTTGGGCAATATTTTATCATTGTATCTTCGTTTGCTTGCTGACGCTGTATTGGTTAAAGCTTCTTACTCCCGGTTTTGATAATCATGATTTCTGGGTGTGTGTTTGAGTAAAGAAAAAAGTGAAGACCGTAGAATACATTTGTGCCATAGAGAATTGACAGATACTCGGGAGTGTTGGATAGGATGTGAAATCCCTCATAGTTGATAAATATTTGGCAAGTGGGCAGGACGACGTTTTGGGGGTTTTTTTTAGCGCTGATCTAGTCTTAAAGAACCTTATAGAGAATAAAACCCCATTATTTCCTTGTACGCGCTCCTCACAAACCTAACTGGGTATTCCTGGTGATTCTGGATAGCAGAATCCATCAAATAATGAGGCCTGATCTTAGAAGCCATGGTTATGGAGATGATGAAAGTTATGGAATTTTGGGATCTATAAGGCATGCGCAATTCACAGTGGTTGCTGTGACAGAACATCTCAGGCATGACTCTATACATGTCTTTTGGGGTTGCATGCTGGACCTTCCTCTGGACACTGGCTGTTTTACCTTTTCAAACGAAGATAATCTAAGGAATGGGCTTCCGTTTTCCTTTTTTTTTGTCGACTGGAATGTTACATGGGGGAAAAATGAAAACAATAGGTGAGAATTTCGATGCATAACCTTTAGCACCAACAGGAACTTATAGCAGGATTCTGTAGAAAAATGATAAAATCAGTCAGCTTTTTCTTGAAGTCTTGACCGAATGTTGATATGATGCTCTACATGCTTCCCTTGTTTTGTGTTTATGACATAATGTAACTGGATGATTATAAGCTTAAACGACATAGTCTGGCTTTTTTGTGCCTCTAGATATCGAGTTATTATGTTGTTATGTTCCTATGATGAATATACTGTGTTAAGGATGTTTTAATGGTGTGTGAAACTTTTGTCATGTAATTTTCCACCTCGTATATATGTTCGCTTGAGTGATATTGTTATTGCCTATTGTGTTGAATTTAAGTTAGAAGCTTGTTTTATACCTCTGACAAGCTTAGCTACTGTTTTTCCTTGTATAAATGGTTTCTAGTTCCGACTAAAACTCGTTTGTGTTCAAAAGGATGGATGGTGGTTTTAATATCTTTTATCAGATTGGAAAGACAAAGAAGAGTGAACAGAGCATAGTTTTGTTTGTTATGATGCTAAAGATTTTATTTTTCCTTCCAAGAATTACGTGTGATGATGCATTTTAGATCAAGTCCACTTGATTGAATTTTATCTTGGCTTATTTATGTGACTAAATTTTATAACCATTAGGCAGGTAGAGAAACCCTGTGATAGATATGATGTCAGTAGAAAATTCAACAGAAGTGCAACTTTCTTCCAATGTCATGGACCATCACACGGAAGATCTCAACCCCCAGCTCTTAAATCATGGGTATTTTCCCTTTCTTTTAATTGATTGTCATTCACCTCTACAGTGACCTGTTCTTTTGTGGCTGCCACATAATTTTTTTTTATCAGGTTAGGTTTATTTGATGCCCTTAAATATTAAAGTTGTCGGAGTTTGCATGTATTTTAACCAAGTTACCAATGAGGCTACGCTTTAACCAATAATCAAATGCAAAAAGGAAAAGAAAATGAGTCTTTTTTCAACACGCTTCTGCGTATCTTGTCCCCATTGAATTTGAAAAACCTTTTCTACTAAACATATTCCCTCTTTTGAAGCTTACGTTAAGTTTGTTGTGAATTGGAAAACACTGTTAACAACTGGAAAAAAACACTGTAAATGAAAGAACTGAAGCTTGCTTACTTTTTTTTTTTTTGGATATATATATATATATATATATATTTTTAATTTCGTTAATTATTAGTTTTACGAAACAAAATAAAGAACTGACGTTCTATGCACATTCCATTCCACATATGAAAATTGGTTGAGAGTTGAGACTACTTCTATCTCTTCTAACCAAAATATAAAATGAAATTGAAACGTTTAATTCCAATTCCGTTGTTATCTTCTGTAGTATATAACCGTTTTGTTTTATGTGAAGTAAATTCATAGGAGAGTCGTGTTTTTTCTCGCTACTCTAGTTTACTATTGTTCTCACCTTTCTTATTTTTTTCTTGAAATTTTAGAGATGAAGAACAAAAGTCTGAGATTACCGAGGAGAAGTAAGAGGTATCCTGGAAGTAATTGCTGCCACTGGCAAGTTTTGGTATGTATGGCTTATTGACTCATTTGAAACTAACATTCCTAATGCACATAGTAAGCGTATTAAGAGTCAGTTAATTTTGTGTTGAAGGTTGTATCCTTTTATTTGTTTCATATTTACTAAATTAAAGCCATGCTGTATGTCTTTTAATATATGTGATATCTTTAAATTTTGAATGGCGTCGTTGCAAATTTTATTTATGCATTAAAGAATAAAAATGGTTCTATAGGAAATGCTTGGACAGAAGTTTGGTTAGTTCTCGTATATTTTCTTAAACCTTCCTTTTTTTTAAAAACTAAGATAGAACTTGACTTTAACTAGACAATCTTGACCTTAAGAGGATTGTGGTATTAAAACAATGTTATCCAATTAGCATACAACAATTCATAATATATCTCTTTAAAAATGAATTATGAGATGCCCAACCGCAAAGAGTAAATGCTTCCATCACAACATCTCCATCGTCCAAAGGCCTTATTTGAAAGATTATATTGTTCTAAACCATAGTTTAGCAATCACCGTACTATTCACGAACCATTGATTTTATACTGATTCGAATAACATTTTGTATCATTCAATTGTACAAAATGGTTTACATTTTTTTGAGCTAAAAGTATTAAACACAAATTTATGGAATGCCGAATAGTTCATTCCAATCATTTTTTGAGGTAAATGTTTTTTGTAAAACTCACCCACCACCAATTATTTGCAAAAAGATGTTTTGAAAATGTTTTAAAAAAGAAAAAAAAATTGTGAATTTGGAAACTTAGTATTCTATGATGCCATAATTGATATTAATATTAGGTAATATTGGAAATATAATTACATCATCAAAAGGGAAATATATGTAAAGTTTCACATCTGTAAAAAAAAAAATTGTTACTCTTTTTAATTGATATTAATTCTTGTAGTTGGAAATAAGCAGTTAACTGATTATTCATGGATTTATGCATTTTGTAATATTAATGTTCACCTTTACTTGGTTATTTAAAGTTAATTTGGTAATTTTATGGATCATTGCAATTATTCAAAAGTACTTATTATGTGTGTATATTCATATCCAAAATTTTGTTATATATATTTTTAAGATACCAAATAGCACACTAATTTTATCCATGCTGCAAAATTGTCATCTTGCGTTTTATTGACTCATTATTTGACTGAATCCAATATTTGAAACCATGTTTTGTACTCAAATTGTTAATGTACCAATATTGAAACACAATTAGAAATACCTTCCATGATAGCTTTCCTTTCAAAATAAGTGATTTCTTCCATCTTCAGTAAATCCCTTCCATTAAAGCGAACATTACCCAAGATAAGCCAAACATGCCTATAAAAGCATCCTTAACTTGTTGACCTAACTACATTGAATAATATGACTTGTGGACTCCTTTGAATTGCACAACAAATACACCAAATGTTATCAACATTGTTTTCTGTCTCCACATCAATAAGGAGAAGTAAAGATTAGAGCAAAGAGGGGCCAAATTTATTATTTAATATGGAAAGAAATAAATCAAACAAGAAAGAAAGCTACTCTTGAGGCACACCTTTCTTCCGGACTAACTTCACAAAAAATTTTCAATGATCTTGAGAAAAAGGAGCAAACTGAAAACCTTTTACTCTATCTTACGTCCACATCCATCTTTCATCCTCATCTCCCATAAGTACATTCTCCAACAAAATGGCTCCAAAAGTTCATTTAGCTCCACGGTTATAATCTGTGGATGCCATGAACTAACCTCTTCTTTCTCATTATTTTGAATTTGGAAGTTAGACATCCCCCTCATTTGGATTGAACAATTAAGTCTATGTAAAAGTAGTCAAACCTTGTTACAAAGCACTTAACTCTTGTATGTTGTATTTCAGGCATGATGGGACACATTAAAGACTTTGTTATCCTTTTGGCTGAAGCAGGTATGGTGAGGTATGCCTGTGTGTTAGTGTTTAGCTTTGCAGAAATGCAGTTGATAATATTATTAGAGCTGCAAGTTGGGCGGGTACCACACTAGCCCAAGCCCTTCCCAAGGTAGGCATACGTATGCCTATACCCTAGTCTATGCCCACTTGGATATGAAAAATCTTGCCCAAGACCATGTAATATTTTGAACCCAAGCCCGTATTGGATAGTCTGGGTAGTTTGAGCAATCCAAATTGGTCAGGTTTACCCATTGTTATATGTCAAATGCCATTTAAAATAAATTATTTGTGTTTGATTTGTATTTTAAAAAGGAAGTTTCGTAACTTGGTTGGTGACATTTAAGAAACCATATAAAATAATGTGAGACACATAACAAAATAATATATAAAAAATTTGATTTCATTATTTGTTATGCTTTTTATGTGTTTTTGATAACAAATCTTGAAGGGAAAAATATCACTAAGAATAATCAAATCATGTTTATTTATTTTACTTGTTTTTTAACATTTTTATTATACCTCAAGGTAAAAAAAAATCTTTGGAGAAAATAATCACTAAATAAATCTTAACTATTGAACTTTATTTTTTTTATTGAGTATAATCTTACCTATTTGTGTTAATTTTATTTTTATGAGAAGATAACATTTTTGTGTAACTATAATATATCAATATTAAATAGCTCATGAGTTGGGTACCCTTGGGTGCCAAGGTCCTTACTCAACTATTGCAAAAAGTAAGTTAGGTATTAAATGTATAAACTGATAGAATTAAAATTTAAAATTGAAAGACAATGCAGGAATTGAAAGAAAATAAATCTACGATAAAAAAAATAAATGAAATAAAAACTTTTTTCTACAATCAAATGTCGAACTATGAACAACCTACTCCTTATTTATAATTGACTTAACTTTCCTGTCAAGAAAACCTAACCCGAAACCTAATTGAAAACCAAAACGCTAAATGTTACTAAATTGTACCAATTACAATAATACTACTACTAATATTACTAAACAAACTTGCTTACACCAACCTCTCCGAGTTGATGAAGCTCGTCATCGAGCTTGAAGTTGAAGATGTCCAAGGAACAAGTAGCCAATGAGGGAACACAAGGTGAATTGCCTGAGCAAAAGTTGACTTTAAACTTTTCATTTGTAGTTGCTTGTACCCCAAAAACTCAAATGAAAAACTGGGCACCAAAAATAAAGGCCAATAGGAATCTTGAGCTTGAAGTAGATTCACGGCTTGATGTGAATGTTGTACACAAATTTGTTTCAAAATTTGCAATAAAATTGACCAAATTGGATAATAAACACTGTTATGCGGTGTCACATTGTCCATCATATGGTGGTGAATAACTGAATCATGATAACTAGAAAATTCATATCCTTGTGGTGGTACAAAGTCATCAATGAGATGGTGGAGTGGACAACTGGAGGAGGGGTTTGGAGAGAGATGTCAGAGAGTGGGTCGTGGTGGATCTGGTGGTGGGGGTTGCGGAGGGATGCAATTGACAACAATAAGTGGGCCGGGAATGGACTTTGGAAGGGGTTGGGGTGGCTGGCAGTGTGCGATTGAAGGAGATGGAGCAGAACATGGTTGAACAGGTCAATCGACTGGTGATGGAATCGATCGATGATGTCGAATGGAGGGAGAACTTGGATCGTTGCAGGTGGGGCGATTGACTGTATCGAAGGTGGTGGAAGGGGTTGATCGACCTGGATCTACTTAGGAGAAGAGGGAATCGACTGGAGGGAAGTTTCGTGCGGTGTGTATGTTGCAGCATGTGCGATCGACTGATGAGATCGAGTGGTTGTCGAATGACTGTAGCGATAGGGTGGATGCTGCTATGGATTGAGGAAGCCACTTCGCGGTGAATCATGGTCAAAATTAGGTATGTGTTCTACTCTTACCACGTCATTCTCGTCTTTCATTTCAATGTCTCTTCTTTGTTTGAGTTGAGTGGGGTTAGGGATGCGTGGGGGTGGCAGAAATATTTTTATGATCAAGTTGCATGTGTTGGAATGGGCGCTGAGGACGACAGAGAGTGGAGGGGGCGCTCAGGCTGTTCGATCGAGAAGGGTGACCAGTGGTGGTGGCAGGTTATGAGAGGCGATCTTCTATCATCTTGTAAGCTATTTCTTATCAAACAAATTTTCTTCAGATCGTACCAAATAATTAGAATTGTTTCGGCTCTGATACCAATTGGTGGAATTAACACTGACAATAAACAAGAATTGAAAGACAATGCAGGAATTGAAAGAAAATAAATCTACGATAAAAACAAATAAACGAAATAAAAATTCATTTCTTCAATCAAATGTCTAACAATGAGTAATCTACTCCTTTTTTATAATTGACGACAAGAAAAAACCTAATTGGAAAGCCCTAACTGTTATGAGCTTTCTAATTGGAAACCAAATCCCTAATTCATCATCATCATCAAAGTTCATTCCCGATACTTCGGGGAAACCAATTCCCAAATTATGCTACTTAATTGGAAACCAAAGCCCTAACTATTATGGGTTGTTAAGTAGGCCCAATTACAATAATACTAATACTAATATTATTAAACGAACCCGCTTACATCTTTAACCAAGTATTTTTTTTTTCTGCAGTACCTCTACGTGACATGAGCTTAAAAGAGGTTCAAGAATCGATTTTCTTTTTATATTCTTAAATCATTTCCTATAGAACCTATCACTAAAATTCCCCTAGAGGGGGATAGGGCTAATCGGAGCGAAAAGGGTTTTCCATGAGATGGGAAATTAAAACTATTAGCCCCACACGAGGTTTGTGAATGTGAATAAGTGATTGTCACAGGATCTATTGAACTCATAATTCATTAGACATTAGAAAATTCTAAAACACGAGAAACAAAAGAAAAAAGAAAACAAGCTGAAAAAAAAGTGGAGGATGAGCGGGTAAGAATAGCGGAAATGTGGGATAATATTGATTATGCTCAAGCACTACAGTGTTGTTTGCTACTAACCCAATCGATTCTTAGAAAATATATCGTATTACCCTCATTAATAATAGTTAAACATGTTGGCCGTATGTTATTATTTCAAATTCCCAAATGGCACAAGGATTGGAAAGCGTGGAATAACGAAATGCATGTTCACCATCAAGGCATCTTGAAAGTGAATCGCCTTCCATGAATATGATATCTATCTAGTATGATGCATGGAATATATGACAAAGGGGGAGTGTTGGAGAGAATCAAATAATTACAAAGCCATGTACAAAAAAAATTGATTTTGTAAACAAAAAACTTGAAACTATGTGCAAACTCTTATCCATGTCGGGTTTGCCCAATCGGGCTTGGATATTCCCGCCCAACTTGCAGCTTTAATCATCATATATGTATGTCCTGAGTGAATAATATATATATATATATATATTGACTTTCAAATTGATTACATGAAGGTTATGGCCGAATATCCTGAAGCCCAAGTGGTGATTGATCAGCAGACTTCTTCTTTAGGAGAAACATATGCAGAGTTAGTAAAAAGGTTGGATGAAGGTATTTCTCTCTTCTTTTTGCTCAGAAATGTGTGCCTCCATTGAGAAGCAATACTTGTATTTATCAGTGCTTTATTTTATTTGTGCTTGTCTAGGGGCACTTGTACTTCATGCGCTTCTATTTTAAGACTTGTATTTTTGGCGTGAAATTTACTTTGTGTTATGTTTTCAATGTTTGTCCTTGTGGTGTAATCACCTTCTTTTGTGTCTTATGGAAAATAGCACCTCAACCCCATTGCCCCATTTTTAACTTTGTTAGACCAGGCTAAAGTTTTTGTGCTGGGCTCAGGTTAGGTTCGTCCATCCGGGTTGGTTCCAACCCTAGGTTTACTTATTTTGCTTAAAGTAGTCATTTTAGTTTGGCTTTGTGATTTGATTAACAGCCAATTATGCATGCTTAATAGTCATAGACAATCTTTTTTATGTGTTCTGAAGTCATTCAGCTCATAGCTCACTAAGGCAAATCATAAGCATAAACGCATCAACATAAAAGTTCAACATAGCCCTCTCTCTATCTGGAATGCTTTCAACAGTTTGTAACCTCAAAGATGTTTTCTTCCTGAATTTACCCGCTTTATGCTCTTAGTAGCAATTTTAAGCTTCGGTTAGTAGCTTAACATAAAATTACATATCCCTGACTCTGTTATTTCCGAGGCTTGTTGCCTCTGCATGCATTGAAGTTGGACGTTATCAGTAAGGCAATATATCTATGGGTGTATTGTCTCCTATATTGAATGTTGATTGATAGATGCATTAATGCAATGTTCGTTATTCTTATTTGCAGCTCTTCTCTGTTTCATAGAAGGCCCACCATTTACCCTGCAGAGGCTCTGTGAGGTGATTCTGCACCCATTTTAACTTCTGGCATATGGAGAACCCTGTATGCTGATTGATACTGATCTTTCAAATGATGATTTTTCCGCAATGGTCTGCATGTTTTCATTTTCTCAGTGGGTTGTTTGTGTCTCCGTCTTCCCTTTCCCAGTTTCTGTTGTCAACTACAAATTGCATTACTATGTCTATGTTATCTAATCATTTTCTGCTCTGTAACAGATCCTATTGGCCGCACGAATCATATACCCAAACTTCTCAAAACTTGCGTTGGCATTAGAAAAGGTATGTTTGAAGACAATTTCTGCCAGCATTGTTGTTTCAGAGTTTTGATATTAATATATGAAATCGCTTATGTGCCTTTAAATCATTTAAAGGTAGTTAATTGGTTTTAAAACTTTAAATTTGTTCCCAATGCCTTCAGAAATTTTTTGTTAGACATTATGCCACTTCATCCTGTTTTGTAGAACCTGTTGGTGACATCTACTTTAACTGTCTCTACGGATCCGTATCCACCAACAATAATGCCAAAACCAGATGAACATGAGAAAGGAAGTGTAGTATCTTCAACTCCTTCCGCACCTCTTCAAAACGGGGTTGAAGCAGTTGTAGGTGATCAGGATGAAGAAATGACAGATGCAGAGGAGATTGATGAAGATAAGGTTGTTGAAGATAATAAGGACAGTGACAAGGTTATCGAGGAAGAAACAATCAATGGAACATCAGAAACAAGCTCTGACCAAAGCTTCAATGCTGAGCCTAACTCCAACCAAAGCAACAATGCTGAACCTAGCTCTGACCAAAGCAACAATGCTGAACCTAGCTCTGACCAAAGCAACAATTCTGAGCCTAGCGCTGATCCAAGCAACATTTCTGAGTCTTCTGGTGAGTCCTCTCCGTCCTGTTAACAGCTCAACCCAGCAAGCCAACAGGCCTATATATTATATCCTTCTAGCAACATCACTTTGTCCTGTTGTCTATTTTTTTGGGTTATTTCAGTTAAACGATTTATATAACACATTTCATTTTCATTCTATGATACAAATACTGCTCTCTTTTTTCGTAATCATGATAGCCCTAGAATTATGGAAAAAAACGGTTTTCCATTAGTTGAAGAACGGAAACAACTCAAGGAAAATTAGATATTGCTCTTGCATAATTCTTGTTCACACCGTTCCGTTCATTCGAAGTCAAAGGTGGATATGAGATATTAGATGACTTTGAAATCTAATGAAACATAGGAATACTATCAAAATCCAAGTCTTTCATCAACAATATCAAGATGATTGATTCCTGTGAGGGTTTGTTTCTTTGTTTGAATGGCAATGTATGATAGAATTGTCACGGTGGACAATTATTCTAAAATAGGTCTGGATGTTCCAGCTTTCATGTAGTTGTGTGCTAGGCGACTTCAATGCCAATGCTCAACTGAATTGTAAGGTCAGGAGTTTAGATTTCTGAAGACTTTTTGTTTGCTAGGACGAATTTAGTTAGCTTTTGTAACTCAAGGCGGATGGATGCCATGAATTCACTGACAAGCTCATCCAATGTGTGGATCATGTTGTGCCTTCATTTTTATTTTCTCTACAAAACCCCTCGCCTCGGCCTGGGAGCTTTGCAATGACATGCCAAGGTGGAGGCACCTAACTGAGTTTTTTTTTTTTTTTTTTTTTGCGGTGAAAACAACTTAAATAAAAGGAAAGCATCTGAGAAAATATTTTTGACAGACAACTTACCGAACGACCTGTGTATTGTCACACTCAACTTTTACACTTGAACATAAACATTTACAGTTTAACATGATCTACAAGGGTAAATTCCAACGGGTGTTACATATTTATATCTACTAAGAAGAAACCTTGTTCAAAATAATTTCACTATTACTTCCTGCTAATTTTGACACTTTTGCATATTACAGAAAGCAAATGCATTCTAAAGGTGACCATATAAAGGGTGCACATTTGTGCTTTCCTTATGTTGCTTAGCTTTGTAGTTTAATTCATGCTTGTTTGCTTTAGGTTATTGGCTCATTACCTTCTGTTTGCTTTGGTTGTTAGTTCATACTTGTTTGCTTTAAGTTGTTAGCTTATTACCTTCTGTTTGCTTTGGTTGTTAGTTCATGCTTTTGAAGTTCCATGAGAGAGGATATTTGTGCTCATAGGCCTTGAGGCTTGTTCTTAATCTTTAATTCTTTAATCCCTTATTGTTTCCTATAAGTAGAGTTGTCTGTTCCTCTCGTTTCGAGTTCAATTTGTAGAATCAGTGTTGGTCATGGCTGTTTTATCCATGACCACGGTCTCTTTATACCTTCTTTCATCCATCCTTCTACTATTGCATTTAGTCTCTGCAGCACGCGACGGCTTCAGTATGAAGCTCATTCATCGGGACTCCGAAGAATCACCTTTCTATCCGGGTAATTTGACTTTTGAAGAAAGAGCTAAAAGATTTCATCACCAATCAATGGCTCGTCTAAATCAGGTGGCTTCAACTATACGGACAGCCACTGCTGTCAAGGGGGCTAACGAAACTGATAGTGTACATCCAAACATGATAGGTCCATCAGTGACCTTTGACGGAATGTTCTACCTTGCCCGAGTGGGTATCGGTACCTTTACTAACGGACCTGCATACAGGTCTTACTTCTTTATTGTTGATACAGGCAGTCATTACCCATGGCTTCAGTATGGACACAACCCTTGCTACGGCCCACAATTTGAACCTATATCCCCTTACCATGAATCATCAAGTTTTGGACATATGAGATGTGCAGATCATCCCTCTTCTTGCAACGGAGGAGGCATTTCCAGCTATTGCAGGGATACCTATTGTTATTACCATCTTCAGTATTTTGCTGGATCCTGTGGTGGAATGGTGTGTAGAGAAACATTCACTTTTACAGATAATAAAAATAGAGTTATTGGAACCTTTCCCGATTTGATCTTTGGTTGTGGTTCTGCACCACCAGCTTTTCCATTCAATCCACCAACTAAAGTAGCTGGAATTTTAGGATTTGGACATGGAAGTCCATCCTTCCTAAACCAAATTGCCTCTAGGTATGATTATCGTTTCTCTTATTGTCTACATCTACAGGGTAGCACATTTTTACGATTCGGAATTGATGCACAATTTCAAGCACCAAAATGGATATCCACAATTCAGTTATTGACGATATCAGGGAGAGGGGCAGAGACAACTGCACAATATTACTTACCGCTGGTGGACATAAGTATTGCAGGATATCGAATGTATTTGGCGCCAGGCACGTTTACTCGTGGGTGTCTTCTAGACACTGGTTCTCCATTCACCCTAATTGTACGGAATGTGTATGACCTCATAAGACAAAGATTGGTAAATTATTTTCAACAACTTAATGTGCCGGTGATTCAAATTTATGGATATGATCTCTGCTTCGAACGGCCTTATGATAGAGAGATCCCATATCCTACCATGGTATACCACTTCCAGGTTGATGCAAATTTGAGGATTCTTCAAACAGAGCTATTCGAGATCACTCCTTATGTTTTTTGCCTTACAATTATACCCCACGATTCCCCAACAATGTCAGTGCTCATAGGATCCCTTCATCAAGTAAACCACAGGTTTATGTTTAATACTCGTTTCCATGAACTGTCCTTTGCTAGAGAGCAATGTATTTGAGATCGATCGATTATATATGGACTTTAATTTCAATTTTCAGAGCTTCCTAATCTAAGAAGTCCTGATGACATTTTTTGGTCAGCAAATAGTAACTGAACTCGTACTCGATCATTTGAACTCCAGAAACTTTCTAACCGATGAAGCCTGTACCAAAACAAAGTCTGTCGTAACTGTAAATGAATCATCATGAAGTTAGCCTGGACAAATATTGTCTGAACTATGAACAACATCCTCTCTATCTGTCAACGAATCAATGTGAACATTCTTATGTTGAATTTGAGAGAATCTTTACCTGGTACCAAAACATATGGAAGCAAATCGTATTGAACCAAGCAAACATCAATTTAAGTCCATTTTTTGGGCGGCGTGGTAAATGTATGTGCGTCGATGAACGTGAAATAGCTTGAGATAATTGTCTTCGATCTAGCAAGTTGTAGCAAATATTTAACTTATGGCCAGTACCACTTGTCAGCCATATTGGAAATCCAAACTTTTCCAACATAAACACTCTTCATAATGAGAAATTAATTTTACCAAAATAGAACTCCAAGATGAAAATGCCATTTACAAGGCTAAACTCTAAAGGTGTTAACGAATGTCTCTACTAATTAGAAACCTTGTTTGAAAGATTTTTCACTATTAATTCCTGCTAATTTCGTCAACTTTTACACATTATAGCGCAGGCAAATGCAGTCTAAAGGTGGCCATGCTTGTTTGCTTTAGGTTAGCTCATCACTTTGTGTTTGCATAGCTTTTAGCTCATGCTTTTGAAGTTCCTTGAGAGAGGACATTTGTGCTCTCCTTTGTAGGCCTTGGGGCTTGTTTGTATTCCTTAATTCTTTATCCCCTTCTTGCTTCCTATAAGTATAGCTGTTTGTTCTTCTCATTGCAAGTTGAGTTTGTATAATCGAAGGTAGTCATGGCTGTTTTATCCATGACTACATTCTCTTTATACCTTTCTTTCATCTCTCTTTCTAATACTGCATTTAGTCTCTGCAGTAAGCGAAGGCTTCAGTATGAAGCTCATTCATCAGGATTGCATAGAATCACCTTTAGATCCTAGTAATCTGACTTTTGAAGACAGAGCTAAGAGATTTCAGCACCAGTCAATGGTTCATCTTAAGCAGGTAGCTTCAATGATGAAGACATCCATAGCATTAAGGGGGCTAATGAAACTGATAGTGTGCATCCAAACATTGTAGGTCCACAGCTAGTGCTCTTCGATGGTATGTACTACCTTGGTGAATGGTATCGGTACCTTTAGTACAGGATCTGCATATTACCTCTTTGTGGTTGATACAGCCAGTTCTCACACTTGTCTTCAGTGTGCCGACTGCTACCCTAATTATTGCTACGCACATACTGAACCTAAATTCCCTGACCATGAATCATCAGCATACTAATGGTCTGTACAGTGGTGGAACGATGGGTAGCGAAACATTCACTTTTGAATGAGGAGGTATTGTAACCATTCCCAATTTGATCTTTGGTTGTGGTCTTTTACGAAGTGATGTTCCATTCAATCAACCAACTCCTATAGCTGGCATTTTAGGATTGGCGCGTGTGTATCCATCCTTCTTAGACCAAATTGCTTATAGGTATGAAGGTCATCGTTTCTCTTATTGTCTATATGAACATGGTAATACATTTTGGAACTGTTGTACGATTTGAAGCTCAAGAATGGATTATATCCACAACTCAGTGATAGTAGAGCCAGATATACATTACTACTTAGGGCTGGAGGACATAAGTATTGCAGGAATTGAAATGAATTTTGAGCCAAGTACGTTTGCTCAAAGAGAAGATGGTAAGGGTGGACGTATTCTTGACATTAGTACTGCAGTCCAACGAGTGTGATCTCATAAAAGAAACAATGGTACACTACTTTCAACATCGTAGTGTGCTGATGACACAAATAGATGGATATGATCTCTGCTTCCAATTGCCTAATAGAGAGATCCATTATCCTACCTTGGTACACCACTTCGATGGTGATGCACTTTTGGAGATTTTTGATAGAGACATTTTGGTCCTGGGGCTTTCTTCTGCCTATCAATTTGACCCCATGACGATGTGACAATGTCAGTAATCATAGGATCATATCATCAAGTAAACCACAGGTTTGTGTTTGAGATTGATACCGATAAACTGTTCTTTGCCGGGGATATATGAGATCATTTGATAAATTATGTGTACCACTTTTGTTTTGTGAGCTGCCTAATCTAGCAAGTGGTGAAGTCTGTACTTATGTTTGTAACAAATCATCATGAACTTAGCCTGGACACATTGTATGAACAATATCGTCTTGATATATCAACATACCAAACCAAGTAAATATATGAAAGCTTCGAATCCCTGCATCAATTGCTAATCGTAAAAATATATTACCCTGTGACGAAGGCAGTAAGAGAAACGATGACCTTGCAATTTGGATAAAGAAGGATGGATAAGCGCATGCCAATCCTAAAATTTCAGCTATTAGAGTTGGTTGATTGAATGGAACACGTCTTTGTACAATACCACAACCAAAGATCAAATTGGAAATGGTTCCGATAGCTCCATTATCCAATTCAAATGTGATGTTTCAGTACCTATCATTCCACCACTGTGTAGGCCGTCAGCAAATTGTTATTTTTTTTAAAAGGACGAGTAAATTTTTTGTTGGATCCTAGAACCATTAAACGTCATTGACGGGGCATCAGCTGAACTAGCACTCCTTGGCAAACAGATATCAATCTATATATCTCACCTGATGAAGAAGTTGGTGAACAGAGGATCAGTGCTAAGTACTAGTTATTTGTGCAATTGTTCAATCTTCACAAAACTCTCATGTGAATCAGGTCCATCTAGCTAGTGTGGTCTGATGCCCCTATATTGTTCAATGCATTAATATGATTAATCTGCACACTGGAGGGAGGGTGTTTATGAGGAGATAATGAAGGGTTCAAGAAAATATCACTTGTTTCATATCTGCCTACTCCGTATGGACATGTTAGAATCAGGCTGATGTTTAATCTTGATCACCAAAGCAATATAATGCTGAGCCTAGGTCTGACCAAAGCAACAATTACGAGCTAGAACCTAGATCTAATCAACCAAATGATTCCGAGCCTTCTTGTGAGTCCTCTCCATCCAGTGAACAGATCAACTCAGCAAGCCAGTAGGCCTTATACCTTTCTAGGAACATCAATTAATTCGTCCTGTTCTTGTGAGTCCTCTTCATCTTATGATACAAATACTGTTTTCTGTGTCAAACAATGAAGGGTGCATTATCCCTGTCATAGGGCCATTGCCAACTGTACAAAGTCCATTGTAGACACCGAATTTCCAATATAACTCTTGGAGAGATTTTCTCAACCAACCCAAACCATTCATAAATAGTATGAACAATGTCCTCTCAGATCAACTCAACAAATCAATTCGACCATTCTCATTGGAACATTTTACCATGTACAAACATCCTAAACCAAGTAATTATATTGAAGCAAATATCAATTTACCATGAGTTGTAACCGAACTTGATGGGCTAAGCTAAACCCAATGGTGAGTGAATTGGGAATCCAATGATGAAACTAGTATTGCCGAAGAAACACAATTTTTATTTATTTATTTATTTTTGTGTTGTTCATCACATGCTCTCTAAGGGTGTGTTTGGTTGCATAGAATCCTATGCCATGGGAATCCATGAAGAGACCACTATATTTTAGGCTAAATTGATATATCACTCCACATCCACCATTTGGTTTTGTGATCAATGGTGGGAATGAAAGTCCCATGAACATGAGAATCACATGCCTTGGGGGCCAAGGAGTGGGATTCCCATGTTCATGGGCTTTCATTCCCACTATTGATCACAAAATCAAATGGTGGTCAAATGGTAAATGTGGAGTGATATATCAATTTAGCCTAAAATGTAGCGGTCTCCTCATGAATTCCCATGACATAGGATTCCATGCAACCAAACACACCCTAAGAAAACTGCAGTGTCCTTCAGGAAAAATTTATCTCCACCATTTGAAGTCGTTACTGTTAAGGCTATGATGTCAACATTCATCTAAGCAGAGAACTCTGTTTTTTTTTTTTTTTTTGTATGAAATTTCGGGTTTTCTCGAGAATGAGCTTTGATGATGATGATGATGAAATTTCGGGTTTAGGGATAGTTTATTAAGAATCTTCTGATGAGATTTCAAGAGTTCAAATAGAAGAAAATATTTTAACGCTAAATGTATAGAAACAGAAAGAAAAGAACATGAGGAGAAATTGTGTTTCATAGAGAGAAGAATCTGAGACTCATTATAACTTAAAATACCCAGTAGGAATATATTCTCTGTTTTTAAGGCTTTGATACATTTCATAGGTTCCTTTGGCACTGTAATCAGACCAAACGGCTGTACAACTTGTTGACCAATTCGTTGTACTTCGAAAAATGATTTTTCACTTCAAAAGTGTAGTCTCCACTCTACGATAAGAATTGGAGAGCCTCAATGTGATGAAAATCTTCAAAAAGCAGGCAAGAGTTACATGCAAATTAGAGTCAGTTTTCACCATTTCCAATTGTAAAATTTATCCATTTATTTGAAATGGCCCCAAAAGACTTGGGTAAAAGCCATATTACACAAGTTTATCATCAATAGCTAGCACAAGCAAGAAAGCACTTTTTCCCTATCGTACTTATTGTTGGAGATGGAGTAATCCAATGTGGTAGAATAGATGGTAATGGAGTCCTACTAAGACTGCACACAAAACTACAAACATTGAGTATAAACAACACATTTAAGTGTTGTTCCTCTCAATCCCTCAATAGAACTCCACACCCCCCTGAGCTTAAGCAGGAAGGCTTTGCTTTTGTATATTTATGGAGATGTGTCGAAGGTCATGATATGTTCCTTAAAGAGTTTCACACTAGAGCTTCAACTGGGGTGAGGGCAGGCTTATCGATGGTGCATTGGTTTGGCCCGGTGTCTTCTGATGGATTGTTATTTGGTTGGAGCTGTGATTCTTCATCCTTTTTAACATCAAGGGCTAATTCGGGTAGTCTTATTTCGGTGACAATAACCTCTTCTACTTGATTACTATTTGCTTGCAGCTTTGGTTCGTCATCTCCTTTGACATCAAAGATCACTTCTGGCAACTTAATTTCTGATGCAACCACAGTCGGTCTTGCATCCTTGTAGAGGATATACAGAACCATTTGAGCAATTCCAAATGAGAATCCCAAGACGTTTGGAAACTGATTAGCCCAAAACAAGTTATTAGCACAAATTATATGATAATAGGTAGAAGTTAATGAGGATGATCGGCTTCTGGACTAAAGTTGGGAGCTTACCGCCACATAGAGATCCTTCATTAACATGCCATAGAAGAACCACATGATTGCACAGATAGTGAGGAAGAAGGATAGCATGAATGGCATGTACTCAACACTCTTAGTTTTGATTACTAGCCTCTGAAACACACACAAAAAAAGTCATCAGTGTCAATGAACATAAACATTTCTAAAAGAATGCATGAATAATGTTAAACACATCTGAAAAGCTTTTATGTTCCTATCGCAAAAAAAGTTATAGATCCATCCATTTTTTATTTTTGCTTTTGAGCACTGTGGAATTATAAGGTGGCCCTATGGTTTGCCCAGATTTTGGGTCTATGATTTGTATAGATTTGCCTTTGTTTTTACTTTCTAAACTATTCATTTCCAAGGATCTCTGAACTGGGACATTTTAACACATGACTAGGTCATGAAAACTGTGACAAAACCACAATATTTTAGTAGGGTTTGTTGTTATTAGATTTTATGCTATCAGATGGTTAAACATGTTATTTACTACCCAGATGGTTTTCTGTTTTTGATTAAACAACTACTTAAATATCTGGGTATTCAATAAATAAAAAAAAGTATAGGCTTTACAATGATGCTTAGAGGTGCGGCGAAAACGCTGACTGCGAAAGCGGAGCAGATCCACCCAACAATTGCAACTCTCTTATTGCCCTTTGCCAATAGGTAAGTGAGGGCTAATATCAACCCATATACAAACACATTCAAGAAGAGTAGGAGCTTGATGGTGAAAATCTGTGAGCACCAAAGCAAAAGACACAAAGGTCAGTCATGGTCATGGCAACGAATCTTGGTGTAGAAAGAAGAGAGAGAAAACAAAGGATAAAAACGAACCCTGGCAGATCTATGTGCATATATCAAATACATTATAATATAAAAGCCTTCGATGACACAACCAATACTGTTTATGGTCATTATCATAGATCCATTTGTTTTGATAAGGGCATAGTATAGCCATGAACTAGCACTGAAGAGTGCTACGACATACGGGATTGATTGAAATCCTTCTGTTGATTTCCTCTTGTAAACTCTATAGAAGGTTGGCCTAATGAACAAAGTAGCAAAAAATCAATACAAGTTCATGAAAGATATCTCCATTACATGAAGAGAAATGAATAAAATGAAAAGCTTACAATGGAGCCAAGTACACCATGAATGACACAAGGTTGCCTAGCCAAGATGCAAAACAAAGTATTGGTTAGTGAATGAACTAGCTAAAACTTGTATAAAGAAGATTATTTGAAAATATGAAGAGGGATGATATGGTATACCTAGAAGGCCAAAGATGAAAGCTAACATATGATGACCACCAACAGTTGCCATATTTTTTTCAAGTAGAAATGGAAATGCAAACTCTCTTTGATCTCTTCTTCTTCTTGTTTTGTTGGTTAAAGTAGCTCTCCTATCTCTTCCTCTCTCCCTTTGTTTTCCTCTCTCTCTATCTCTTTGATCACTAAAGAAGCTAACTTGTGTTCTAACCCCAAATTCATAAAGATTTATATAAGCACACAAAGGTGATGGGCTTCAGATGCTGGAGGTTTGTCTTTGAAGCTTTTTCTTTGGTGGTGGCTGGCTTTTAACTCCTAGCTGACAAGCTTTCTTGGTTTTAAATTAATAGGTAATATTGGGTTTGTTTGCATGGAGGATTGTGCTTAGGTCCTCAAAACCTTCATTGGTTTCTAAGGCCCATTACATGTGTTGGGCAATGGTAGTAGTCACTTGTGTATATATAGAGCACCATTTCTAATAAGGTGCATTCCCTTTGTTAAAGCTATTTTCAACTCTATTTGCAAGGGAGAACAAATTGATTGATACCAAAAATGTTAAAATTAGACCAAAAAATGAAAGTAAATGAAGTTTAATCAATTACCATAAGATCTTCTCTTAGGGCAAAACTTCCGTAAACATTAAACGAAAATAAAATCGTAACGTCTATCTTTTTGTTATTAACGAAAAGTACAAAGTTGAAGAAAATGATTTTTTTTTTTTGTTAAAAATGCGCTTTTAACATACAAATGGTGCTTGCATTAATAACAAATGAATTTGCCGATAATCTCCTATTTTATGATGCACATAATTACTACAAAATCAATGTGTTGCTACTAGAAGTTTATGCAACACTTAATTATTCAATTTTTGAAACTCATTGAAGACTTAGAAAAGAAAAATGTATAATTTCAATTATCAAGAAATTTTCAAGAAGGCTTGGGCCTGAATATGGCTTAAACAGCTCAAAGTGAGCCAAGCCAGTAAGCCAATAAGCCGAATTAGTGACGTGAAAAAAGTGTCGCTATTTTGTAACAGACAAAAATATGTGAAGTGTGAGACGGAGGGAGATGTGCTGTGTTTACGTTTAAGTGTCTAGGAGCTCGCACGTGAGACATGATCCCACTTACCGTTACGTTCAAACGGAATTACACTTGTCACGTGAGTTTGTTTATCTGCTTTAACGGGTTTTCAAGGAGGGGCAAATTAGTCATTTGTTAATCATTGCATACGTGGAAATAACCTGATTTATGAGACCAAAGCTTAGGAATTAGTGTGAATTAATTTAATTAATTGATTAATGAATTAATTTATTAGTTCTGTTAAATATCTCCGATAATTTAGGCCTTCTTGACACAATAATCTATGCAGTAAAAAGAATTAAAAGAAGAACGACCGACGAATTCGCCGTGTATTTACAGGCGTGAGCGAAAATGGTCCTTTTTGTAATTTTCAAAATTGACCCACACGAAGAAAATGGACGGTGAATTTTTTTAATTTGTCCCCTACTTAATTTGTTTTTTTATAATGTAATCGTTTTGATTTTCGGAAAATTTTCAGTAATTTAATATAGGGTTTTGCAGGTAATAGAAACTGTCACATTTTGTCATCTGAATTGGTTGCTTTCAGATCTGAATTTTTAGTTTTTTTTTTTTTTTTTTACGATTTTTGGAGTGTACTAACATTGGGATTGGACGGTTCTTGTTTAGGGATGCAAGTTTCTGATTGCAAACATCGCGGTGCTTGCAGAAGGAGAAGGATAAGTTATCATGATAAATTTGTTAGAATAGCCTCTCTTTTTTCTCTCTCTGTTTTGCAATTAGCTAGGTTTTTGTGGCCTGATTAAGAAAGAATGATGAGATCCTCAAAATGTTTATGTGTATCTCAAAATTGTGAAAACTTTTCTGATCATCCTGATTGCAAAATCTAATTTCATAGCCTCACTCTAAAGCTAAAGTGGAGCTTAATTTACTTTCCTATCATGGATGTAGCCTACAATTTTATTAATAGAAAACAATAAGTCTAATTTTATTTTATTTTATAAATAACAATTAACCATAAAAAACTGAAGTGTCAGCCGCTCTAGTTTCTTTAAGGCCTAGGGATCGAGTGGCTATGACATGTTCAACGGGAAATATTTCTCCATAAGTTATTAATTATATCAATATTTTTTAAATATTGATAAACATATTAAAGTTTTGGGGAAGATCTAACAAGGGTGTGGTGATTCATTAGGATCGAGAGAACTTTACAACTTTAATGACTACAAATGCGTTGCATGGACAACAAATCATGCTAGCTTTGTTGCATATTTTTTTTGTAATTTTATTTCTTGTTTTTTTTGCATGACAATGCATAACATTGCATTCTAAGTTAGGGTTTTTATTGATGTAACCTAGCTTATTGGAATAACTAGGTACCAAACACCTTTAGCAATTTATAACTCAGTCACTTTGTTGTGTGCCTCACATGGAAAAAAAAATGTTTACCATGTTACCATATCAGAAGATTAACAACTAATATGTGTGTCATCCACATGCACCGACTTCATCGTTCCTGGGTTAAAAAAAAGTTGAAGTACCATGTCCAAGTACAGTCAAAATTTTTCCAGATGAATTCATGGAACCAAACCTTTTTTTTCATTTGTTTTTGGAAAACATCGACGAATTCATTTATA
Organism: Berberis thunbergii; assembly: GCA_003290165.1. Taxonomy (NCBI): domain Eukaryota; kingdom Viridiplantae; phylum Streptophyta; class Magnoliopsida; order Ranunculales; family Berberidaceae; genus Berberis; species Berberis thunbergii. The sequence continues at coordinate 75,657 of QNQO01009654.1, read as the reverse complement.
AATCAAAGGATCAAGTAGTAGAAAACATATGCATGCACAAGCAGTTATAAGATTATCCTCGCATTAACCTTGTGAGAATGCGAAAACCCAACCCTTAAAACACTTAGCTTAACAGTTTAAGTTGTTTTAATTAGTGAAATCTGTGGTAGGCAGAACCCTACTTCTTAGGGTTTCGACATGCTCTAGCTCCCAGCGTGACAAAGATTATGAAAAGAAGCTTCTGGTAAGGGAGATTTTGAGGTTTGTTGCATGGCATGATATAACAGTCTAGACCTTCAAACCATTTCATGTACCATGGTATTAGGGTTCAACTTTTGGTGGGACAATTAGTACTAATCATTATAGACTAATTCTACAAGCACATTCCAGAAAGCTTTAAAAATGGTGTCAATTCCATAACTCAAATTGCACAAAAAGAATATTGAAATAAGGTAAGACTTGGTTTTTGTTTTTTTGGAGCTTTTGAAGACTCCAATATCCTCATTTGTTTCATTTGTGTTTCAGTTTTTCAATGAGTGCAAAAAACTCTCCAAAGTAGAGATCTTCTTCTTCAGTCATCATTCTTTAATAGCTTTACACATTCTTCTGGTTCTGGTGAACATCTAATGTCTTTTGTTGTATGTTGCAAACTTGCAATGCAATCATCCAAACTCTTATTGTCTTTTGGCTTTCCAACTTTGAGTTCCGGTTTATAACAGCTGTGTGTGTGTGTGTGTTCATGCACATTTTTTGTGCTCCACTTTTCTTTAATTTTGTTACAACTGATTAGAGATTTTGTTTCGTGTACACTTTTTATACCAAGTTATACAACTCGTGTGTTGACGCGTATGTTCCATTGTTTATATACGTGTTCTCCCATCACATTGTGTATGAAATCTTGTGAGATTCTCTCGAATAGATCATGGGGGTAGAAAAAAAAATCATTAGTTGATTGTGGAGGTGAAGGGGCTTTGCAACTCTCACGAGGTCAGTAGTTCTATACGGATGGGTCACGTAATGTCTGGTTGCACGCAAAGAGGTCCCGCAGGATACTTGGGTATAATGGGTGGATCAGCCGTGACATGTGAAATGAGACCCATGCAATCTAGCTAACCTTAGCAGCAATTTTACCCCACATCTAATACAATGGCCCAAATCAACATCCAACATGAGGCGCACTATGTCACCACACCAAATTGACATTTTTGTAACAACCCCAAAAACAATAACACTTTTGAGCTATTACAATTTACAAAGCAATTTTACACATTTTCATAAAGTGATAAAATAATTGTATCACCATGAAGAGTCTGGGCCTACAAATGATATTATTCATAGTGATCTAATTTATTGTATCATTTTTTTTTTGTAACTATTTTTCATTTTTTTGACTAAATCTAATTTTGACATAAAATTATTTGGTGGATTGTTATAGTTCAAAAGTGTTACTATTTTGGAAGTTGTTACAAATATGCCAATTTGGTGTAGTGTGTGTAAGGCACCGTAATCCATCCTCAGATTGAATGTAGCTATTCAATGGAATCCACTTCGTATCAACTGTGATGCGTCCAAAAATCATACTCCAGTGAGTTTGACCTGCAAAAACAATCGTTAAAATGTCAATGACCATCTTTTTTTATGGTCGAAGGCACTCCAATGCTTAAGTCAATAACTTTGTTGGAGGAAAAAGTAAATCTGGACAAAACTTAGTTAAAGTTACATACATGTGCGAATGTTTTCTTTACATTTTATAATGGTTGAGGTTAATTCTCTGCATGCGAAAATTCTACGCTGCCTGTTCCATGCCTGGATGGTACCAAGCACGTGCAGATGATGACATGAAACTCTGAGTGTTATTTGTGGGTTTTATACAATGGCGAGGTGTAAAAGACGAGGGCGATGGGAAGTGAATGCGTGGAGGACGAACAACAACATCCCAGACAATGGCTAAAGGAGGTGGAGAAGGACGATTGGAAACATCAATGGGAGGTGGAGGAGGATCTACTCTTCACCGCACGTTTTGAGCCCTAAGGGTTTATCAATTTCATCCCTAATGTTTGCGTTTTTGTTACCTTCCTATTTGTTTGTTTGCTTTTTTTGTCAAGGTTTGCCACGTCATCATTTGCACGTGCCTGATACCATCCAGACATGGACTAGCTACGCAGCGTATAACTGCTCCTCTATGTGACTTAAGCATGTGAGGCGCAATGGAAGGAGATGTTTCTGGTAATAGTCTCCTCCTTGATGGAGATGTGTCCGGCAAAACTCCCTCCATGACTCTTTTTTTGTGTAACGTTCCTTCTCTTCATGGGAGAACTCGTATCGGGTCTGGATTTGGGCTCTGATTCGTTCGAGTCTGAATTTGGGTTATGTTTACATCTTTTCATTGGCAAGCCTTGTCTGGGCTTCTGTAATTGGCTTTATTTTTTTTGGGATTCTGTAATTGGCTTTATTCTTCTTGGGCTTTATGAGCTGGTCCAATAGGCTGGACGTCATATCCTTGTAATGAATCTTCATGCCACGTGTACGATCATGATAATCGGTCTATTTTGATGTATCACCAAACTGCACCTTCCAAATGGAACGTTATTTCGGGTGCAAGTTTAAGGTTTTCAGATCCTTCACCTTCCCAGGCTGAGCCTTGTTTGCTACAACAATTTTTACATTTTAGTATTGTATAAGATTTACCTGTATCCATGACGAATCCTCCATTAATATATTAGCTGGTAAGTGAACCTTATAGCTTCCTACATTAATCGAATCCTGGTTTACATAATATCATGCATTACCTGGAACTTGTACTATTGGGGTCGTCATCTTGAAGGATATTATGGCTCATCTCCTAAGTTTTATTTAAAATGCGAAAATGCCAATGCTTATTGTGGAGGCTCTGAGTTTATAACCATAAAAGTAGTGCCCAAATTCTCCATTATTATATCAGCTGAGAGTGTTGTAGTCCTTACAGTTGGATCAAACCATGAATTTCCTTAAGAGTGTTTAGTGACAACCATGAACGAAATCTAAATCAAACATTGTTGTAGTCCTTACAGTTGGATCAAACCAATATTTTCAATGTTTACACAATTAGTCTGATCATGAAAATGAAATTCATGTGGTTTGAGCTAACTGTGAAGTACAACAACTTTTCAAAAATTTTGCTTATAAAAAAGCTTCTTACAACCACACGGTTGACTCAAACGTGGTTTTTAGGGTCACGTGTTGGCCTAAATGTGAATTTGCAAATTTTATTACTGGTGAAACTTGAATTGTCACAGTTTGAGCCAATCATGAGAACTGGCAACAAATTTTCTTGGCAATTGCTCTCTGAAAAATTTATTGCAGCCACATGGTTGGTTCAAACAGTGATTTCTCAAGGTAATCCGATCGACATAATCATGAAACTATAATTCTCACTATTTGAGCCAATCGTATGAAATGAAAAAAACTTTTCAAAAAATTTGTCCTTGGTATGGGTAAGTAGGGAAGATAAATAAGCTCAGACAAAGTTCCCCTTCTAAGGAATCGATTTGGTGAGAGTGAGAAGAAGAGATGAGCAGTAAGGGAAAATGAATGAAGTTTTAATAGGAAGGAGACGGAAAAATGAATGAGAGGGAGTGAAGTTTTAACAGAAAAAATGAATGAAGTGAGGAGAAGATGAGAAAACGATTAGATTTTGAGAGAATGTTGAGAGGTTAATGGAAGAAATGAAAATAGTGGGAGATGATGAAGAAGAAGAGAGAGAAAAATAAGTGCAACCTAGTGGGGTTCACATTGTTGTCTAATGTCAATCATTTATTGTAACGATCACTGAGATGTATTACTTATTTCATGGGATTTTTAATTTTTACCTTTTAACTGGGGGTGGGCACGGGACGAGATAGGACGAGATTGACCCATCCCATTCATTCGGGATCGGGACGGGATGGGATAGACATCATCCCGATCCTGTCCCATCTCAAACGGGATCGGGTCGAGACAGGATGAGCACGTACTAAATAGTCCTCAAATAAAAAAATAACAAAAAGAGTTTTATTTCACATTACTCACACACCAATAATGTCAAATTTATATACATATAACTTACATCATAAATAATAATAGATATTAAATAAATAAATATTAAACTTTTATTTGAAGGCAAAGAAATATTAAATTTCATTTAGAATTAATGATTCCATTCATTTAAATTTCATATAGAATTTCATCTTACATTGATTTAATTTCAACACATCCTAAACTTTAATTTAGAAGAGTATTTTGATTAAAATTAATAATAATTATTATTAAATAAATATATTCGGGACAAGAAGGGATAGGCAGGATTGAAAATCTTCATCCCGATCCCATCCCACTATAGATTGAGACGGGATCGGAATGAGTTTGATCAATCCCAAAATGACCCCAAAAAATTGGGACGGGTTCGAGATCACGGGATGGGATGCCCACCCCTACCTTTAACATTTCATAGAATTATGAGTGTCTTCATGTATAAATTATAAATACAACAGATTAATCGAATCTCCACATATAGAATGCTAAGGTTTGGATGATTTTCCCGGACTCAACCATCAATCCACACCAACTTATCAGAGACAAATTGAAAATAAAATTTTTAGGATGAAAGGGTGTGAAGTGCACCCAAGTGTGTCCAGTGACGGAGCCAAAAATTTTGTTGAATTAGGATACATTATGGGAAAATAAAACTTCCATGGAAGATAAGCAAATGAAACGCTTTCATAAAAATTCTCGTATAATCGAGAATGAAGTTTACATTATGTACATGCCAGATCATGAATTAGTAACTGCATCCAATTTCCAAAAAAGTCCCAATTGTTTCAAACTTTCGATTCTTGGAATGGGAATATTTACGGAATCCCCATGAATAGGATCAAAAGGGGGGCAGAGTGATGAGTCATAGATAATATAATAATTAATTATTTTTAACAAAATAATTTAATTCCAACAATACATAAACAATTGTACAAAATACTAATTGCTAAACAAACTCCATCTAATCTATGGGGAAAAAAATAAGTCCAACAAGCTACTTTGTAGGAGCACAAAAGATAAATATATGGGGGACAAATCAAATTAGTATATAAAGTTAAGGGGCATAAATTAATTTCAAATGTAAAATTAGACGTGGATAAAAAATTGGGTTATTTGCAATTTGCCACCTATCGTATATAGCTAATTAGAGGTTATTCCATCATTAATCACCATTGTAGTCTCCCCCCAAGACTAGCAATCAACGGGCATTGACTGTCAAAAAGTTTACGTTGATTACCAAAATTCGCTTCAACTAATAACCCATAGATGAACCTCGAGATACAAACATGTATCTTGAGAAAAAATTAATGCATCAAAATTTTTATATATCTCCAAAAAAAATTTATGAATAAAATACAAAACTATACCTCAAGATACTAATTCATCTTGAGAAAATACATTAATTTTTTTTCTCAAAGCATACAAGAAAGACTGAGGTTGCTGGCGTGGCTGATGGCGAATTGGCAATGGTGGGAAAAAGAATTTAATCAATCAAAGAGAGAGGGGGAGGAAGAGAGCAGGAAGTGGGGCGGTTGCTGATATTGCAGTAAATAGATAAAAGGAGCAGAAGAGAGAAAAAGACGGAGCAGGATCGTCGACGTTGCAGAGAACATAAAGAGAGGAAGCGGTGGGCATCTCATCCCGCGATCCCGTTCCCGTCCCGATCCCGTCCCGATCCCGTCCCGTCCCGTCCCGATTTTTCTGGGTCTTAATGAGATTGAATAATTTCATCTCGATCCCGTCCCGATCTAGAATGGGATGGGATGGGATGGGATGGAGATTTTCAATCCCGCCAATCCCAAACTAATTTATTAATATTAATTATTAATATTTTTATTTAATTATTTATTTTTAAAATTGTGGATGCACATACAAATATACTAATGTATATAACATATTTAATGATCTAACACAAATATGTTTTTACATTATGATATTGACTGTTTTGAATACCATTAATCATTTTGAGCTCCATATCCAACAATCACTTCCCTGCAATGTTTCAAATTATATAGATAAATGTCCAAATTGGGAAAGTAATTAAGCTAACTCAAAAGATGGCTAAAACTGATTTTTATACACAACGTTGGTAATTTAAGTAGCGTAACTTTTAAAACTCCTCTAGAGTTGAATGTGGTCAAGGTTTAGGATTGTTCAGTCAGATAGAGACTTTGGGCTAAGAGCTTCCCTTAGTAGGTTCCATTCAATAGTTGACAACTTGATGTGCTTGCTGTGTAGCGGAACAGATACTGAATGATGGCATAAATTCCTAGTTGATTGAATAACTGAAAGCATCTTTTTTTTTGTTACAATGTTCATAAAGATTACTAAGAAATGATAGTTAAATTCTGGCCATAAGTCCAGAAGTCATCTTGAACATAGCAAATTCATTCCGTCATGTAGATATGCCCATTAATGTTCAAGTAAACTAGATCTTTGAAATGTAAAGTTTCTCTTAGGTGTGGCACTGTACTTTCCCAGTTGAGGCAATGACCTTCCTCGACAACTTTGCATGCTTAACTTTACCATCATAGCTTTAGCTTTTCTTTCTTTGGTACATGTTTTTATATCCAACTTATATGCTCCATGAAGCAAAGCCATCTCAAATGAGTTAACCTGATTTGTTTCTTCAGATATTGGAGATGATGAGCGAGCAAAGAGACTCTAAGAAACAATGTTTACTCTAAGAAACAATGTTTGAGCGAGCAAAAATTTGCTTCAAATTTTTTGGATGCCGCTGATCCCGTCCCGTCCCGATCCCGTATGAACGGGATGGGTATATCTCGTCCTATCCCGTCCCGTGCCCACCCGACTCGTCGGTGTCGTAGAAGTCGGCATATTAAAAATAATTAATTTTTTTTTAAAAATCAAGTGGTTGCCCCCTTTTAGCTCCGTCCTTGAGTGTGTCAAGGCAGTGAATCGTGGTTGATTCAGCAATGAGCCACTGGGACCTTGTTGTGTTATTGCAATTCAGGCAGCTAAATGTGTCTGTGTATGTATGGTGTTTTCTTATAGGTATTGTTGATAAATCCATTATCTTGTATTGAAAGGATTTGGTTTGATCATGTAGTTTTCAGTGCTACTCAGGGCTCTCCAGTCTTATTACACTGTCAATTTTCATGACAAAGGAAAACATGAAGTATGTTCACTCTGAAAAAAAGGAAAAAAAGGAGTGGCCTGGTCAATTTAGAGTCAGATTTTGGTCTAATAGACCAATACTAATCAAGATCCAGTTAATTGATTATGGAGTGAGCCATGGACCTATAAAATGATCCACTAAATCATGGACCCAAACATCTAATATATCAATCAACAAAAAACAAAACTGAGTTTACCAAATAAACAATTTTTCTTGGGCGGGATAATAACAATAAATAGGGTTTTTTGGAGTCTGACTCTCATTTGTTTATGCCTAATAGAGTTTGACCCTTATTTTAAATTTTAATTCAGTCTAACCCTCATTTTCTAATGAAACTGTTAGGTCGATTTTTCTTTATGGACCAAAATATCCTAACTTAAGGTATGTGCCTTGCATATGCAATGTCCACAAATCCATAAAAAATCACAATGCATATCTCAAGGTAATATAAGGATGAAATATAGGAATAATAGTTAAATCCAACCATCTTCTCCATTTTTCAAAACGTGTTCAATTTCTAACACGAGAATCGCAGGGACAATCACCTTATTGATGTCACTTGAGAACACAAAATCATAAGAATTATCATCAAACTCAAGCTCACCAACAAGTTCCTCCTCATAAAAGAGAAAAATGAGTATGGGTTCACTCCAATTGCGTCAGAGAACCCGTGTTCTCCTAATGTTGAGGTGGCAGAAGCCAATCCCTCCCCAAAACAAAATGCTTTAGCATCAAAATTCAACAATTCTCTTCCATGAACAGATTCATGGTCAAATTATCCCTTCCGCTGCACGAATCAAACACATTCGATGGCAATGGCGGAGACACATTGACATTGACAAACATTGGTTTCAGAAACCGCCCTGAAAACAAAATTGGATTCGCAGAAAAACCTAGGGCACAACCATCATAATAATAATTTAGCTTGAACAACCTTGAGGATCCACGAAGGATTTGCATTGTGACCAACATTGTTCTCAGGATCACTAGCTTAACTATGGATATGAGAAGGATTTACATCAAGGAAACCTTGAATTTCATTTTATCCAGGTCAAATACAAGCTACCGCTAGAGTTGTTGTTTTTATTTCTTTTCTTCAAATAGAGAATTAAGACAAATCACCAAGAGAGAATTAAAAGGAAATCAATAAACCGGACTGAGACGGCGAAGGAGTGAGATTTAGCCAGTGCGAAACCTGGATGAGGTGTGGTTTCCACCCACTAGGATACCTTGAGATTTTTGGAACCCTGACCAAGGAATGTGCACTTGCATCGAGGAAGGAAAAAACGTGGAGAAGATGGCTGAATTTTAACTTTTATCTTTATATTACCTTGAAATATGCATTGTGATTTTTGATGGTTTTGTGGACATTGCACATGCCTTAAGTTAGGATATTTTGCTCCATAAAGAAAATTTGACCAGTCAACTATGTTGACCTAACAGATCTGTTAGAAAATAAGGGTTAGACCCAATTAAAATTTAAAACGAGAGCAAAACTCTATTAGTCATAAACAAACGATGGTCGAACTAAAAAAAACATTTATTAATATTGTATGAATAAGTTCGGGACAGGACGGGATGGTGAAATTGAAAATCTTAGGGGGGATATTCAATTTTGGATTTGAATAGACTCTGAATAATTTTAGATCTCGTGGATTTTAAAAGATTTCAAATGATTTTACAAAATTCACTGGATTTTGATGAATTTTGTAGATTTTATAAAGGTATGTTATGGATTTCTATGGATTCTTACAAAAGGGATACAAGTCTTTATCTATATCCATTCAATATTACAGTACCATACAGATAGTTCAATTCTTTTCAGTAGATACAAAATAATTGCTGAAGTTCTTCATTATTAATGGGCCACCTCGTCATTTTCCCACTTATGTCTTGAACCATATGATTCTTTGCTAATGTCTTTGATCTTATTATATACTTTCACCATTTCTTCAAGCCTTTTGAAAATTTCATATCCGTTCTTTCTCCTCCCTTGACCTCTGGCCCCATTACAACCTGAATTAAGACCTTTTGATTGAGTGTGTCTTGCAATGTCACGATGTGGAGATTCGAATGAGGTATGAGCATATGGTGTCCCTAGTTCTTGCAGTCAAGTAATAACATTCTTTCCATGAGATCATATATATGAAAAAAAAAGTCAGAAAATGTCATTCTTTCTTGTTATATCACATGTGAGTTATTTGTTTCCCTTTTACATCAATCATCTCACATATAACTAGAATAAGAAGAGTGATTTTACCAAACAATTAGTGAAAAAGAAAAGAGTGCATCCAGTGAGATTTTTGGGTTAATTTTTCTTGGCACGCGCTTGAGTTTCACAGTCACTTAGATTGATTTAATTGTAAATTTTTATATCATTGCTATGAACGTATATTAATTTTCGAATGATGTGGATTTAATCTTGTGTTTACAAAGAATCTTAAAATGTCATGATCCATTGAAAATCTCTGAGACGAATGTTGGAAAGTATAGATTGAGTAATTTGAGTCTTTTATTTTTGTTTATTGGATTTGCTCGAGGACTAGCAAAAGATAAGTGTGGGGGAATTTGATAGGGACATAATTAGACTATTTTTAGTATCATATTTATATATATATTTTTAGCTATTACTTGTTAATTATGGTACTAATTGTTATTTTCATGTTTGTGTAGGTTTCCAACTCAATATTTTAAAATAAAAGTAAATTGACAATTTAGAAATACTAATTGCACAAGGAAGTCACACAAGCAAGGAAATCACACAAACAAGGAAACCATAGAAAGTAGAAAACAATAATAAAAAGGGGACGATACCTGGCTTTGAGAGATCATCCATCCACGACTTCCATCGCCCATCATCCATCCATCATCACCTCGCCAAACACTAGTTGTCGTCGTCCTCATCCACAGCCGCAGCAAACCACAACCTCATCATCATCCTGACAGCGGCAATCATCCGCGCAACATCAGTTACACCACCACCAACATCCATCTCTTCCACTATTTATCACAATCCACCAATCGACTCCATCACCTTCTCGCACCATCATCGATAAACCCTCGTATTAGTCCCTCTCGCTCTCTCTATCCCTGATTGTCACCAGCCCTAAACCCATCACCACTGTTTTCGTCTCTCTCTCAGCCGATCGTCGCCCCTTACGTCGCCACACATTCGCAGTCCAATCTCACAGCAAAAACAGAGATCGACAAGGAAGAGAGGTGAAGCAGATCGCAAAGGAGCAGATTGCGTGAGGAAGGTGAAGGAAGGGATATCTTCCTTCACGCTATTCGCACCCCAGCTTCTACTCAGTACCACCACGGATCAGGCTACAGTGTTTTGTTTCATCTCTTAACTCTTTTACTTATTTTAGTTTAATTATTGATTATGGATTACTTTTTGAACATAATTAATATGTCTAGCTAAACTGCTCTTAATTAGGAGTGGATTCGAAGCCCCGAACATGTGCTTTATAAATTAATTGAATTTAATTCTTCTTGCTATTAGTGATTGTGTTTTGCTTAACTACTTTATAGAGAATTTTTCTTTGTATGTTTGTTAAGGTGGCCAACTTAGTAAGCATGCTAGGATCTGGGGCTAGAGTACAGGAGAGTTTCACCTAATTGTTATAATCATGTATTCACAAGTAGTAAATTCCAAGGAATGTTGGTAAGGTTAAGTAAAAACCTAGGCAAGAACAAGATGTTGATCATACTTGTAATTGCCTAGTCAGTGTTCATATTTTTCACAAAACTTAATGATCTTAGATTGATATTTAACTTGTGATTCCTGTTTAGATATCATGATAAGAATAGTTTGAAAGTGACGCTTAGTTTAATTCAACGAACTTGGGAAAATAATAAGATTAATGCAGTGCGGTCACGGTTAGTCTTGAGCATTTTCTCCCACGAGTTAGCAAGTGATTATTGAATATTGATTTATAAGCATATGTTTTGTGTGTGGAGATAAACCCGTAGCTAATTTCTCATCTTTGTCATCCCTTTAGTTTTATTATATTTACAGTAATTTTCGTAGTTATATTCATAGTTTAATTTAGAAAATTCAATCCCCTTTTATTTAATTAATTAGGTTGTTAGTTGTCGTTTAATTATTATTAGTGTTAATTGACAAGTCCTCTAATCTCCGGTCTAGAACGATCCCTACTTATTCTATACTACAATCACAAAGCAGGGTATTAAGTTGTGTGCTACTAAAATAACGCATCAATTTTTTGCGCCGTTGCTGGGGATTAGAAAAGTTGTTGATTACTTAATTAGTTTTTATTTATTTATTTTTATTGATTTTTTCTTCTTTCTTTATCTCATGTATCAGTTCATGCGCAATAGAAGATCTAGCGAAAACTTAGTAGAATACGATTAAGAGCCTGAGCAAACATTTAGAAGATGAAGGAGAAAACAAAAGAGCCACAAAAATCTAGCTTTGAATTTGAATTTAAAGAGTTTGACATGGGAGATAATAGATCTATTAAAGAACTTTCGGCATCCACCTTGGACAATGTCGCACACTTGTGCATTTAGTATCCATTAGTCGCGCACGACAAGACTGAGTCATTCGAGCTGAAATCCAGCCTACTTCATCATATTCCAAAGTATCATGGTATTTTTATGGATGATCCAAATAAACATTTAAAGGAATTTGAAGTTGTATGCTCTAGTATGACACCAATAAATGTGGATGAAAACATCATAAAGTTGAGAGCGTTTCCCTTTTCTCTGACTGATAGGGCTAAGGATTGACTCTATGAACTACCTTCCGGAGCAATATATTCTTGGGATACCTCTTGTATAAATTACCTTCATTGTATAATGAAAATTCATCTAGCATATTATCTTCTTCATACCATACTTTACAGTTATAAATATATGGAAATACCATATAGAAAATTGGCCGAATTAACAGGAAAGAGGAAATCTTATTTTATTGGTTGCTTTTGTCATTTACTATTTTAGGTTTTTCTTTTATCCATAATTCCTTTTTAATTTTGAGTTATCTAGAACATTAGGATGGATTTGAAAACTGTGTTGGTTTATTAGGAGTTAAAGGTTTTAGTAAATCTTCCCTTTTATGGATTTTTTTTAAAGTTCCTTTTAATTTTCAGTTATTTATAGAATATTGGATTGATGTTGGCATATTTGGAATACAAGATTTGAGGAAATATGTTTACCAAAGGATTTTATTTTTCAAGATGTTCTTTGGCATGATTAGAGTACAAGTTGGGAATTTCTGACATTCACTCTCCAACTTGAGGGGGAGTGCTGAGAATCATTGATTGATGAGAATAATTAATTCTCCTTTGACATGGGGGATAAGAATATTGTAAATATAGTCACTAGTTGTATTCTTGTCATAATAGTTATATTTTTGTCATAATTACAGGACAAGTTAGGAAACATTACCTAAACCAATAGGATACCTCTTGTATAAATTACCTTCATTGTATAATGAAAATTCATCAAACATATTATCCTTTTCATACCATACTTTACAGTTATAAATATATGGAAATACCATATAGAAAATTGGCCAAATTAACAAGAATGAGGAAATCTTATTTTATTGGATGCTTTTGTCATTTACTATTTTAGGTTTTTCTTTTATCCATAATTCCTTTTTAATTTTGAGTTATCTAGAACATTAGGATGGATTTGAAAATTGTGTTGGTTTATTAGGAGTTAAAGGTTTTAGTAAATCTCCCCTTTTATGGATTTTTTTTAAAGTTTCCTTTTAATTTTCAGTTATTTATAGAATATTGGATTGATGTTGGCATATTTGGAGTACATGCATGATTTGAGGAAATATGTTTACCAAAGGATTTTATTTTTCAAGATGTTCTTTGACATGATTAGACACTACACTATATTGGCATTTTTGTAGCAACCCCTAAAACAGTATCATTTTTGAAGTGTAACGATTCACCTAACAACTTTACACATTTTCACAAACAAAATGATACAATAATAGTATCACCATGATGAGTATGGTTATAAAAGTGATACTATTCATGGTGATCCAACTTATTGTATAATTTTTTTTTGTTACTGTTTTCAATTTTTTTACTAAATTTAGTTTTCATTTGAAATTGTTTGGTAGATTGTAACATCTTAAAAGTGATATTGTTTTGAGAGTTGTTACAAAAGTGTCAATTTAATGCAGTGAGAGTCCAAGATTTGACAAAATTTCTTTAATCCCAACCCTAGCTCCCAAGTTTCCCATTTATGACTTTTGGATTATCTAGAATATCCAATTCATGTTGGCTTATCCAAAGTTCAAGATTTGAGCAAATATCTTTTTATGGATTTTTTTAAAAGAGAATATCAAATCCTTAATTCCCTGAAAGATTCTTTTAGATTTGAAGAGATTTGATTAAGGCTGTTATGAGCCACACTGAACATTATAAATAACAATGGATGGCCAGCCTCAACAACGAACAACACTCATAGATCAACATGGCTACTTGCAGAATCAGCCACAAAGCTATGATGTCCTATAAAGTTGTGATACTTGCTCTCTATGTCGCCTCTCTATGTCTAACTAAAGCTGCAATTATGGGATCCAACACCTTCAGTCTCAAGCTCATTCCAAGGTTTTCCCCAGAGTCCCCACTGTACAAACCTAATCTCACTCTAGAACAAATACACATGGAAATGTTGCAGTTGTCTTACGACCGAGCATTACGTATTTCAACATCATTGTTGAATGAGACCCCCATAAACAATACAAGAATCAATCCTGATACAATACGCGGCAACGTGTTGAATGCTCTTGATGCAGTGTATCTAGTTGAAGTTGGCCTTGGTACACCACCAGCCACCTTCTACCTGTTGTTTGATACTGGAAGCAGTAAATCTTGGGTTCAGTGTAATGGATGTACTGAGTGTTTCCCGATTACTGGGGGTTCCTATAAATATCGTCAATCTCGTACAGGCAGTTTTCTCAAATGTCGCACACCCTCATGCGATGGCCCTTGTGATAGTCGTTTAAACTGTATTTACGAAGTAAAATATTCAGGTATTAGTGGGAGTCGGACCAAGGGTGTTGTCCTCAATGATAGTATGACATTCAAATCAACCAGTGGAGCTCAAGAAACAGTTGAGCATGTATTATTTGGCTGTGGTTTAATTAATGCGGTCAACTTTGGTGCAAATACCGGACAAATAGCTGGTGTATTTGGCATGTCATCGAATCGTTTGTCCTTCATTGGACAAATTTACAACCAAGTTCAAGGAAAGTTCTCCTACTGCATACATGATTGGTCTAAACCACCAAGAACTACTAGCTTATTGAGGTTTGGAGATGATGCGAATTTCCCATCCGGTGTGCATCCTCAAACAACTCAGTTTACTGTTTTTGCTGATCGTTACTATATTGATTTGCTGGACATCAGTGTTGATCAAAATAGACTAGGAATCCCCCAGATACTTTTAAGCGAAGTGATCGTTCTGGTGGTTTTATTGTTGATAGTGGGAGTGCAAGAACGTTTATATTGAGAAAGCCCTATGACGACTACTTGAGACCAGCAATCGAATTACATTTTCAACAATTTCCTGTAAGGCGAGCGCCTGGGCGTCTCAATTTTGATTTGTGTTATCGTAGAGAAGATGCCCGCAATGTCAGGAGTTTCCCAACCATAACATTTCACCTTGCTGGAGCTTTTTTTCAACTTTCCCCGGCCGCCACTTTCCTTTTTCTACCAGATGCATTTTGCTTTGGTATCTCCCCTTCTCCTTTTTCCTTTAGTCTTTTCGGAGCATTTGGTCAAGCAAATCATAAAATGTTGTTTGATCTCCCTGCGAAAACATTGTCTTATGCTCCAATGGACTGTAACATTGGATAATAATTTATGCATCGAGTCAAGATTGTGATATCATCCCCTTTTTAATAGCATTTTTGCTTTATTGTTTCTTTTGCTTTTGTTTATTATTTATTTTATTTTATTAAGCCTTTAGTGTTGGAGAGGTTGGTTGTATCGAACAATATGGTTTGCTTTTAGATTGCAGGTTGGGTAAAGTTCATCGCACAGGAGGTTAAAACTGAGTTCCTAGTTTGCACAAGCAGTGACGGAGTCAAAATTTTTGTCGAGGGGGGTGGAGTGATGTCATAATTAATTAAATATAATATAAAAATTAATTATTTTAACATGAATTTTTTTTAAATCTGAAATTCTTCCTAGCCTAGAAAAACCAGCGAGGTTGCTGTCTGAGGAGGCAAAAATAAACTTTTGCCCCCCTATTTAACAACCTTTTTGGAAAATGTGTTTAAAGAGGGGGGCAAAAATACACTTTTGCCCCCCCCTCTTTAACAACCTTTTTGGAAAAGGTGTTTAAAAAGGGGGGGGGGGCAAAAATGTATTTTTGCCCCCCAGGCAGCAAACCAAGCAGGGGGGCTCAGACCCTGTAGAATTACTACTATATTCATTGATTACTACTATAGCAAAAAAGGGAGTACAACAAAGACAGTCATTGAAGATGATTATTATTATATTCATTGAAGATGATTACTATTTATAGAAACACAACAGAAGATAAGAGTTTGAATCATTGATTACTACTACATGAAGAAAATGAGGAAGAGATTGAGTTGCTTACGATTTTTTTTTGTGGAGATGACCAACACAGTGATTAATGAAGGCACCTGGTACCTAGAAGAAGAAGAATAAGGTGGTTTGGATCCTACTGGATCTTGTAAAGATGAGCTCAAATAACTCAATAGTTATAGATCTTTGAAGATGATGAAATATAGGGGTTTCCCTCATCTTATCCAATCGATGGAGTGTGAAGAAGAAACTGTAAATTTTGATTTCTTTGAGGAGCATTTCTAGCTGGTCTGGGAAACCAGCCTGATTTCCCTGCCTGGGAGGCGAAAATACATTTTTGCCCCCTCTTTAAAACATCTTTTTGGAGTATGTGTTTAAAGAGGGGGGGCAAAAATGTATTTTCGCCCCCCCCCCAGGCAGGGAAGACTCGCTAGAATTTTTGTTCTTTGAAAGATTTGAGGGATTTAACTTCTATCTCTAACTCTAAAAGTATAGTTTGAATTCCCAAATTCTAGACAGCCTGGGGGGCCCAAAATACAAGTTTGCCCCCCTCTTTAAATACCTTCTCCAAAAAGTTGTTTAAAGAGGGGGGGGGGGATTTGTATTTTGGCCCCTCAGGCTGTCTAGAATAACTCGTTTGAATTTGATATGTACATGATTTGAAGGATAAAGTCCTGGTTAAAGTGAAAAGTGAGAATAGAGGAGCACATAAAAAAACTAATTGGAGGACAAATAAATTATAAAAATTAAAAAAAGAATTTTTTTTTTCTCAAAAGTCAGTGGGGGCAAGTGCCCCCACTTGCCCCCTCGTAGATCCGTGCCTGTGCACAAGGACACTTGAGAGAAGGTAGAAAGAGATTGGGGGATTGAGGGGGCTCCTGCACACTGTGGGCAGGAGGGCCTTCTGCGCATTCATCTCAACCATTGGATTAGAATTCAACGGTTCGTATCAAATGGGGTAGAGAATTTGAAATCCAATTTTTTTTTAAAAAAAATTTCCCGCCAAAAACATCTCTCCTCCCATTCAATACGAACCGTTGGATCAGAATCCAACGGTTGAGATGAATGCGCAGAAGGCCCTCCTGCCCACAGTGTGCAGGAGCCCCCCTCGATCCGATAGAGACACGTCTTTTTGTTCTACTATGATATAAAAAATTGGAGGAACTAACATCTCTACTTATAAGAGGCTAAAAGGGAAATCTATTCCAAATTTTCTCAATACTTTACATTGATATATCAAAACCTTTTATTTACAGTTTATTTGCGATAAGGAAAATTAAGTTTAGAACTTTTTTTGTGGATTTTAATTGTGTTTTTTTGTCACTTTAGACCACACCAAAAGTAACTACTCAAAATAAAAACCCCAATCATGTTGACCTGACAGTTTAGACCCAAAACTGATGCTCTCCATGGGAAGACAGTTTACATTTATGTGAAATCTGCCGATCAGAAAACATAGTAACGCTAGGCATATATTGGTTCACGGCATGCAAACTTCTTTTTCAAAAACTGGGAGTACTGAAATTTGGGTTCAGTCTAATGGATGTGAAACTTGCTTCCCGCTATGGGAGGTTCCCTAAATTCTATCTGTGGTCATCCCTTATCTAATGAAGACATCAAAGATAGTGAAGAAGGTGTTGTTGAAGCTCGAAACCACATGAAGGTGTCTCTTGCAGTCATTCGATCTTGCAGCCATGGCCTGCGAAATTGAGAGCCAATCTCACAACCATGACTAAGTTTACCCTTTCACAAAATTGATACAGAGTGTTGCAGCCAATCCTGTGAAATCAGTAGTTAACGTCGCAGCCAAGTCAATATTATTCTCTTGGAAGTGGTAATACAAATCAGTGGTGCATATTTCTGCCTAGGTGGAAATCGTGCATCCCTACCAAATCTCAAGTATGTATTAATATCTAGAGCAGAGGTAAGATGTTGAAAACACTAAGAAAACTTATGTTCAGTATTATGGGAAAGAATTTATTATCCTCTCTTCTATTTTTATATTTGTGTTTATGGATTCAACCTTCTTCACTTCTTCCCTTTTCATCTCATGTCCTTCCTTCTCCCTTGCGAGTTCAAAATTTAACTTGCGCAAGCAGTTGAACAAACTGAGTAAATAACAACCAGTGCTTATTGAAAATAGAAATGGCTTGACAATCTCACGAAAATCATTATTAGGTACTCCAATCAAAATGAAAGGACTAATACATAGATGTATTATGATGTTCATGCACGCTCATTGCACTCCTTCCTAGCAAAGGATAGTTGTCTGGTTTGAATATTATACAAAAACTTATGGTTTATTTGATGACGATTTCCTATGAGCGCTGAAAGGCCAGGCACGTTGATGGGGAGAATCGACAGGCAGAAATAAGTGGGGCCTATTAGGAAGAGCTCATTTGGAGCAACTTCTAAAGATGCATTCGGATGGAAGTGGTATACCATGTTAGGATAATTGTTGAATACTTGATTGTGGTTGTAGCATAGATCCAGACTACTAACTCGTCTCGTTGTCAAATTATACCGTCTAAAGTAGCTCTTAAATGCATCTCTAATGACTTTATATTCGCGGGAACGAATATGTGTCAATGGACTTCCAGTGTCTATAGCGCACCCAGGCACACCATTTTGTCCAATGAAAAATGATCCATGTGGCAATTCAAGTCTACGTCCTGCAATACTTATTCCCATTAACATTAAGTGATAATGTCGACCTGACCCTGATGGAAACAACTGAGTTCTGAATGTTCCTTCCTCTACTAGGTCCCTTGCATCAGTTCCGAATCGTAAATAAGTATGGGTAGTTCTATTAGAACTCCATGGTTGTAGACAATAAGAGAAGCGACGAGCACCAGTATGGTCAAAAAGTTGGCTTATTAAGGTATGATTTGCTAGCCCCAATCCTAAAATTCCAGTTATGTCAGTAGGTACATTGTAGTGAAAACCAGTTTGATTAGTGCCACAACCAAAGACAAGATTTGGAATTCTCTGATTATTTGAAAATGTGAATGTTTCAGTGGCTAAAATACCAGTGGTTTTAGACCCATCTGCGTACTCTATGTGGTACACACATTTGCCTTGATGGCAGTGGCCGGGTGCGCAGTAGGGGTAATTGTTACAACTGGTAGGCTCATAAGTTCGTGACCGTCTCCAAGGGTACAGAGGTTTGTTTTGAGGAAAGCAGTTAGAACATCCATCACATTGAATCCACGTAACAGAACTGCCTGTATCAACCATAAAATAGTAAGGTCTGTTAGGGGTACCAATGCCTACCTGGGCAAGGTAACTCCTTTCGTCGAGCGTTACTGGTGCACGTACAAAGTTTGGATGCATGGTTTCAATTTTATTAGTCCCCTTGCTTGCTGAGGCCATCTGGTTTATATGAGCCTTGGATTGATGATGAAGCCTTTCAAGTCGCTCTTCAAAGCTGAGATTACCAGGATACAAGGGTGAGTCTATGGAGTCACGGTGTATGAGTTTTATGCTGAAACCATTGCTCCCCTCAACAACGAAATGTTGTAGTAGGAGGACACTTGAGAGAAGGTAGAAAACAATTGGGGTCATGGCTACAAACATGTCTTTTGGTTCTACTATGATACATCAAATTGGAGGAACAAACAATTTAATTTGTAGGAGGTTGTTGGAAGGGAAAATCTGTGATAGATTTTTTCAACACTTTATATTGATATATCAAAAACTTTTTATTTACACTTTATTGCGATTCTAAATCCAAGTTTAGATTTTGAAAATCAAGTTTAGATTTTAAATGTCCTTTTGCACTTTAGACTACACCAAAAGTAACTGCTTAGAATATGGATCACAATTATGTTGACCCGATGGTTACTTTATACCCAAAAATGATACTCTCCATTTGAATTTATGTCAACAAACAATTCAATGGGCTTTGATGATGATGATGATAATTAGATGTTCATGGAAGGAATTTCTGAGAACAAGTTGAATACTAATAACTGTTTATGAAAACTATTATAAGTATAGGGTATTGGCGCCTTTTTTAGAACTCAGTTGAATTTCAGAGAACAAGTTGAGTACTAATTGAATACTACTAACTGTTTATTGAAAACTATTATAAGTAAAGGGTACTTGACGCCTTTTTTAGGACTCAATTGTCTATGTTTTGTTAGAATACTAGAGTATTCCTTGTGCCGTTGGCACTCCTCATAATTTTATTTTTGCTAATTATTTTGTACTGAGCATTTTCGTCACTATCCTCATTTTTGCTTTCAATTAGTATTGAAATGTAAGCCGATTATAAGTGTAAGCCTGTTCAGTTAAATTTAAATCAATTTGCGAAAAAAATTAAACGCCAAGAATGAGTTCTCCCCCAATCTTTGAATTCGTCAAAATATGAAATTTAGGGTTTTTGTTTAAATGTGCATTGAGATGCCCAACTCATTTTTTCTGGTATGATCAACATGTCTCATTGTTTTTAAAAATATTAAATACGTTTAATACATTATACTTTTTTTAATTATGAAATATATATTTTTAATATTTTGGCCCTTATTTTGATCATTGATTTTGTTGGAAATATCTTTAAAAAATGCATTTCAACGATATTAACTTTACCAAAATTCGATAACGATGTAGATAGTTATGATAATTTTCATTTTTCTAAAAGCAAAACACAATATTTTCTCTTTCCGCCATATGTACATTTCACCAACTTTTTTTCAAATTTTTTTTTATTATTTTTGCCCTTTTACATATTTTATATTTACAAATAT
The DNA here is from genome assembly GCA_003290165.1 of Berberis thunbergii. Lineage (NCBI taxonomy): Eukaryota > Viridiplantae > Streptophyta > Magnoliopsida > Ranunculales > Berberidaceae > Berberis > Berberis thunbergii. Next base: position 55,189 of record QNQO01009654.1, on the reverse strand, counting down.
GTCATCATAGGAAATGAATCTCAACCCTCAAATTCAATACATTTCCCAACTTTTAATCCTAACCATCTTTTATTTCTAAATCTTTCGATTTGACTTTGTCCCAGTAAGCAATGAATAATAAAACACCACTCTGAATTGTAATATAGATATTCACGTTGATTCAAATTTCGAAGGTTTCTCTATTGGCCTATTACTTATGTTAAATATTTATTTTATAATTACTTTTCCTTTATTTATTATTCATTTTTAGGATGTTTTTACTTCTTTTTTTTTCTCTCCATATGTTTTCAATTTTTTTCTTCTCTTCATATGTATTATGCTGCAAAACTCCGCCCGTTGCAACGGCCGGTCCCAAGCCCGAATAAAGGAGGAGGGTTGGTGTTAGGCTTGCGATAGCCAACCGTAAAAAACCCATCACATCATTTTCATGGATATTGGTTCAAAAAGATTAATGCAGAAGGATAGGGTGTCCCCCGCTATAAGCGACGCGCTGCACCTACGCTCGGGTGTAGTGACAAATGAACAAGACGCGATGCAGTGATGCCCGGCTGTAGTGTTAAATAGGCAAGGGTTCTCGCACCATTCTGGACGGGGGCGAGTAAAGAAGCTAGTTCAGGTTAGAGCTAGAGATAGAATGATTAGATTAGCCTCTTGGAACATAGGAACCTTGACGAGAAAGACAATAGAATTAGTAGATGCCCTGCGTAGGAGGAAAGTAAACATAATTTGTCTTCAAGAGACAAAATGGAAGGGGAACAAGGCTAAAGATTTAGGAGGGTTCAAACTCTTCTATTCTGGTAAAGATGGCATTAGGAACGAGGTGGGAATAGTGGTAGATAAAGTTTTTAAGGATGCAGTAGTCAACGTTAGGAGGTTTGGGGATAGAATCATAAGTATTAAATTAGCTTTAGAACTAGAGATAGTGCATGTTATTAGTGTGTATGCACCCTAAGTGGGTTTGGACGAGGAGACTAAGTAGGATTTTGGGACTCTTTAGAGGATTTAGTCCTTGGAATTCCCTTTTTCGATAGGGTTTTCCTAGGCGGGTGTCACGGACTAGTAATCCGTGCCGCACTAGCTATCCAATTCACTAGTAAGCCTATGAGTAGTTACTTTGACGGACACAAATATTAACTTGAGAATGCACAATATCAATCTGTAAACAATATAACAATGCACAATAGTCAGTAAAAGCTCTCATTCACATTCAATAGATTACAATGGGGAGGAACGTTCGGAAGGACGTTGCTCAAGACTAGTTCGATGCTATCGATCGATGGAAATACAAGTTTGAAGTTGAAAAGCAATGCAAAGAAAACAGTAAAAATGCTAGCGGTACAGTCTGGCCCGACTATGCAATGGAGGCAACACGTCCTCACAGTCAAGAGCTCAAACCTTCCCCTATAATATAGATGCTAAGCATTTGGGCACTTTTCAAAAGGGAACATTGAGTTTTGAGACCATTAGGAAGGCCTCTGACCTTGAGTCCTGACACTCTCCCACACTCAATTCGCTGACGCCCTCGCAGCGAACTGTTCCAAGTACTCTTCCAGCTTTGAGAGGTATGGCAGTAGATGCTCGACTGGCTACCAACTGATCTCTGAAGGAGGTTCATCCTGCCACTTGACCAAATACTTTCTATCCGAGCCTGTGTTGTTGATGAGACGGTCAGCTAAGATTTCTGCCACTTCTTGATCTGGCTTAGTAGGATGCTTAGGCAATGCTCGGGTAGATACATTTCTTGTGGGATCAACGACATCGGCATGGTAGGACTTCAAGTTACTTGCATGGAAACGAGCATCACGGTCGCTAACAATGTTTTCGGGCAGTCCCCAATACTTAACGACATGCTTGAGGAACAATTGCGCCGTATCTTCGGCTGTGCAAGTCAGTCCGGTTGGCACAAATGTCACATACTTTGAGAATCGGTCGACAACTACAAGGATACTTCTGAAATCCTCCACTTTCGGTAACCCCGTAATGAAGTCCATGGAAACACTTTCCCAAGGGCGAGTTGGAACAGGCAGAGGCTCTAGTAAGCCTACTGGTCGATCTCTTTCAACCTTATCTTGCTGGCAAATAAGGCAGGTTCGAACATAGGCCATTACATCCTCCTGTATCTGCGGCCAATAGTACCCTCTCTCTAGCAATGCAAGTGTTCGTCTCCAACCTGGATGTCCCGCCCAATGGGTGTCATGGCATTCTCTCAAAAGTTCTTTTCTCAGATCCGAAGTTCTCGGAACATAGAGGCGATTACCAGTTGTGAGTATTGCTCCATCTTTTATCCAGAATCGTCAAGTTTTGCCCTGCTTGATCAACTCTGTAATCGCCTTCGCCTGTGGATCTGTCTGTAGGCCTACTTTGATCTTCTCCAAGATGGTGTGACTTGGACCAGTATGGGTTAGCACTGCAAGGTCTACCCTTCTACTGAGTGCATCAGCTACATTGTTAGTGCGCCCTGGCTTGTATTCCAATACTAAGTCAAATTCTGCTAATTTTTCCTGCCATCGAGATTGCGTGGAGGTTAGCATCTTCTGAGTAAGGAAATGGCTTGTTGCAGTATTATCCGTTTTAACAAGGACTTGAGACCCCAAGAGGTAGTGTCTCCACACCCGTAAACAATGTACAATGGCTAGCAATTCCTTTTCTTGAGCTGAGTAACGAGACTCTGTATCATTCAACTTTCGACTCTCATATGCTACCGGGTGACCATCTTGAAGTAAAACTCCCCCTAAGGCATAGTCAGATGCATCTGTTTGTACTTCAAAGGGCTTGGTGATGTCTGGCAAGGCCAATACTGGATCTTTCATCACGGCCAGTTTCAAGTCTTGGAATGAAGCTTCACACTGCATATCCCATTCCCATGTTCGGTCTTGTTTCAACAAATTTGTCAGGGCAACAACTCTCTTAGAGTAGTCCCTTATGAAGCGTCGATAATAGTTTGCGAGTCCAAGGAAAGAACGTAGTTGAGACACGTTCTTAGGAGAGTTCCAATCATGGATTGCCTTGACTTTCTCCATGTCCATCCGAATCTTGCCATTGCCAATAACATGACCCAAGAAATTGATCTGGGTCTGGCCGAATGAGCACTTTTCCTTCTTGACAAAGAGATGATTATCCTTAAGGATTTGGAACACTTCTCGCAAATGATGTCGGTGTTCTTCTATAGTCCCACTATAAACCACAATGTCGTCAAGATAGACAACCACAGACTTGTCCAGAAGGTGACGGAACAAGCCATTCATAAGGGTGCAAAATGTAGCTGGAGCATTGGTCAAGCCGAAGGGCATTACTAGGAACTCATATGACCCATATCTAGTAGAACAAGCAGTTTTGGGTTCGTCACCAGCAGCAATGCGGACCTGATGGTAACCTGATCTCAAGTCGAGTTTTGTGAAGTATCTGGCGGATCCAAGTTGGTCGAATAAGTCTGCAATGAGCGGCAGCGGGTATTTGTTCTTTATAGTGACTTTGTTCAAGGCTCTATAATCAACACAAAGGCGAAGACTGCCATCATGTTTCCGCTGAAAAAGAACAGGTGCCCCATAAGGTGCTTTAGAGGGCCGAATGAATCCTGACTCCAACAAGCCATCTAGTTGTGTTCTCAATTCCGTCAACTTTGGAGGGCTCATGCGATATGGACTACGTGCGGGTGGCTTGGCACCAGGGACTAACTCAATTTCGTGATCAATGAGCCTGCTGGGAGGTAGATTCTTTGGCAATTCATCCGGCATCACTTCGCTGAAGTCAGCAATAACTTGGGCAACTCCCTCAGGAATTTTGCTAGTATCATCTTCCATCTCTAGCTTTGCCACAGCTAAGTATGTATCTTCTCCTTTGGCCAAGCCCCTCTTGACTTGGAGCGCCGACAATATTCTATCATGAGTTGTTGGTCGAATTGAGGTTGGTACAATGCGTAGTCCGGGTCCGAAAAACCCCAAGGAGTCCATGAAAGGTAATGGTCCTGCTGCAGCTCCTCAAAAGAATTCTTGGCCAAGAATCACCTTAAAATCATCAAGTGGAACAGCCAAGAAGTTTGATATTCCTTCCCATGGACCAACCTGTAGTGGCACAGCTCTAGCCATACCATTAATAGAAATTGCCTCAGAGTTGACAGCTTTCAACTTACCCACATCTCCTTCTAAATTCAGACCCACACGTCTAGCTTCATCTGGGGCAATAAAATTGTCTGTCGCTCCAAAATCCAACAATGTTTGGGAAGGGAACCCATTGATAGTGATGTCGATGTATTGTAAAGCCTTCTTGTGTTGGTGCTCATACATTTCTCCTTTGACAGCATTGAGCTTGCGTAGAGCTCCCATTTGGGAGGTCTCACTGTTGGTAGGGTTCGAGCTCGATGCGGTAGGGTTAGAAGGCTCTGCTTGAAGCAGTGACATTAATGAGTGTAGAGCTGGTTTGGATGGACATTTGCCTGTTGGGTGATCTCTGCTATTGCAAAGAATGCATGGGGCAGGGGCAGATGGTCTCCACTGTCCAGAGTAGTTTTGCCCTCCTTTGTTGTTGTAATTTGAGTTGCTAGAGCTGGCATTCCAATTTTTGTTGGAACTCCAATTCTGGTTGGACGACCGAGAATTATAGTTTCCTCGGTTCTGACTTGAGTTTCCCCAATTTTGATGAGGTGAGCGAGCATTCGACCCCGAGCTTGAATTGGTACTGCCAGTTCTAGCTGTGGAGTGATTGAGCGAAGTGGATCCAGTCATGGGCATATAATCGCTAAACCTTTCTGCTGCCGCAATAACACTTGTAATATCTGTCACATTCTGCCTTTGCAATTCTGCTTGTAGAAGCGGCTGAGCTTGTTCCATGAAACAGAAAACTTTGTCCTTCTCAGACATTTCTCGAATATCTAGCAAGCAAGTTGAGAATTGTCGGACATAGTCTCGAATATTGCCTGTTTGTTTGATGGTGTGGAGTTTTCTCCTTGCTAAGAAATCAGTGTTCTCAGGCAAGAATTGATTTCTGAGTTCCTTCTTGAGGTCTGCCCAAGTTCTAATAATGATGCGACCTTCTTCCATATCTGCATATTTGGTTCTCCACCATAGTTTCGCATCACCTGCTAAGTACATGGTCGCCATGGTAACCTTGGCTGCTTCTGATTCGGGGTTCACCGCGCGAAAATACTGCTCCAAATCAAATAAGAAGTTCTCTAACTCCTTCCCATCTCGGGCCCCAGCATATGACTTTGGCTCGGGTACTTTCATCCTAGGGTGATCAGTCGTCGTCCCAGTGGCCTTGGTTAGCAAACCAACCCTTGCAAATAAGTCCTCCAACTGTAATTGGAAGTCACTCATCACCTGAGCTGTGGGGTGAGGCGACTCTTCCATTGCGACTGTTCGTCCCTCTAAGTTATCAACGTGCTCAGCCAGCGAATCCACTCTGTCTGCCAGTGAAAAGAGTCCATCCAACCTACTAATCTGTTCTCCCAAGGTGTTCAACTGGTCCATTCTGCTTTCCAGTCTATGCATTCGACTGGCCTGTCGTTCCTCCATAGCGCTAAGGCGCTCATTTATTTCCTGCATCCTGGTTTGCATTCAACAAGCTCTGGCTCTGATACCTACTGTCACGGACTAGTAATCCGTGCGGCACTAGCTATCCAATTCACTAGTAAGCCTATGAGTAGTTACTTTGACGGGCACAAATATTAACTTGAGAATGCACAATATCAATTTGTAAACAATATAACAATGCGCAATAGTCAGTAAAAGCTCTCATTCACATTCAATAGATTACAATGGGGAGGAACGTTCGGAAGGACGTTGCTCAAGACTAGTTCGATGCTATCGATCGATGGAAATACAAGTTTGAAGTTGAAAAGCAATGCAAAGAAAACAGTAAAAATGCTAGCGGTACAGTCTGGCCCGACTATGCAATGGAGGCAACACGTCCTCACAGTCAAGAGCTCAAACCTTCCCCCTATAATATAGATGCTAAGCATTTGAGCACTTTTCAAAAGGGAACATTGAGTTTTGAAACCATTAGGAAGGCCTCTGACCTTGAGTCCTGACAGCGGGGATTTGAATGGTCATGTCGGTACGGATAGAGTTAGGTATGAGAGGGTACATGGAGGTTAAGGTTTTGAGGATCGAAACACTGCGGGGATTTCTATTCTAGATGTTGCTTTAGCTCAAGATTTTGGGATCGTAAATACTTTTTATAAGAAGAAGGAAGATCACTTGGTGACCTTTGCGAGTGGGCATAATAGAAGTCAAATTGATTATTTTCTTGTGAAGAGACACGGTTTAGATAGGTGTAAAAATTGTAAGGTTATACCAGGGGAGTGTCTGATAAACCAACATAGGTTGTTAGTTCTCGATTTTTGTCTTAAGAGTAGGGGTCGTATTGCTATAAGACAGGTTAGACCGAGAATTAAGTGGTGGACCTTACAAGGAGATGTGTGCCAAAGATTTAGAAAGAAAATTTTGGGTGGCCAGTCAGTTTCAAAGGGTTAGGAGAATCTAGAACTAAAGGATATGACTAGTAGCGCGGATCTTTTTGAACATTTGGCAAACCGAATTAGACGATGTGCGAAGAAAGAGTTAGGACAGGCCAAAAGAGGAAATTTCTATGTTAAGGAGACATGGTGGTGGAATGCTGATGTGCAACAAACCATTGCGGAAAAGAAAAGATGCTTTAAGGTGTGGCAAAAAGATAAGTGCCTAGAGTCTTATGAGCTTTATAAGCAGGCTAAGAAGTTGAGTAGTAGAGCAGTAGGGGAAGCTAAGAAGAGAGCGTATGATGTTCTTTATAATAGGTTAGGTACGAAGGAAAGGGAGAAGAATATTTTCAAGATAGCTAAAGCTAGAGAACGAAAAACTAGGGACTTGAGTAATGTTAAGTGTGTTAAGCATGAGGATGGAAGAGTTTTAATGCAGGATAAAACTATTTTAGATAGATGGAAGGATTACTTTTGGAACCTACTCAATGGAACACATGTAGGGGAGTTAAACTTGGAGGGGTATACTTAACAGGAAGGGAGAGATCGCGTGTTCCATCGCAGAGTTAGTGCCACAGAGGTGAGAGAAGCTTTAAAAAGAATGAAGACAGGGAAGGCCGTTGGACTGGATGATATACCAATTGAAGCATGAAAATGTCTGGGAGACGTTGGGATTCAATAGCTAACTAAGCTCTTTAATATGATTTTGGAAACTAGAAAAATGTCAGATTCATGGAGGCATAGCATTGTGGTATCAATTTATAAGAACAAAGGGGATATCCAGAATTGCTCGAACTATATAGGGATAAAGCTTATGAGTCATACAATGAAACTTTGGGAGAGGGTTATAGAACAAAGACTTAGGAGTTTAACTACGGTTTCAGAAAATCAATTTGGATTTATGTCGGGTAGGTCTACAACGGAGGCCATCTTCCTACTTAGGCAAACTATAGAAAAATATCGAGAGGCACGTAAGAGTTTGCATATGGTTTTTATTGATCTGGAGAAAACATATGATAGGGTCCCCAAGGAGTTAATTTGGTGGGTGCTTGAAAGGAAGAAAATGTCTCAATGTTATGTCGATATCATTAAGGATATGTATGAAGTGGTTGTAACAAGTGTCTGCTCAGTAGGTGGGATGTCTAGTGAATTTTCAGCGTCAGTAGGACTACATCAAGGGTCAACGTTAAGTCCATATCTCTTTGCTTTGGTCATGGATGAGTTGATGAAACATCTGCAAGAAGATGTACTTTTGGTGCATGTTATTTGCAGATGATATTGTCTTAATGGATGAGACTAGTGTAGGTTTAGGTCAGAAATTAGTTAAGTGGCAGGAGGCTTTAGAGATTAAAGGTTTTAGAATTAGCCGTTTGAAGACGGAGTATCTAGTGTGCAACTTTGGGTGTGAACCAAGAGGGAGAAGTAATGCAATTGAGATCAAAGGTGTCGAGGTCCCAAAGTGTGAGGCTTTTCGATATCTAGGATCTATAATTCAAAAGAATGTGGCTATTGGAGAAGATGTAGACCATAGGATTAAAGTTGGTTGGTTGAAATGGAGAATGACGTCAGGAGTATTATGCGATAGAAGGATGTCTGCAAGGCTAAAAGGGAAATGTTATAAGACAATTGTTCGACTAGCCATGCTATACGGTTCAAAATGTTGGGCTACTATGGGACAACATACGCATAGGATGGCAGTAGCGGAAATGCGTATGTTAAGGTAGATGTGTGGTAAAACTCGTAAGGATAAAATTAGAAATGAAAGAATTATGAGATACTTAGATTTAGCGCCCATAGAGGACACAATTAGAGAACGACATTTAACTTGGTTTGGTCATATGCGGAGGAGACCAAGAACGACGCCAATTATAAAATTAGTTAATGGAGGATGTAGACGGAGGGAACGACCGTTGAAAACTTGGATGAAGACGGTGAATGGAGATATCATTGAGCTTGGATTAGACGAGGAAATGTGGAAAGATCACATTGCTTGGAGAACCAAAATCCATGTGGCCGACCCCGAAAATCTCGGGAATGGGCTTTGATGATGATGTATTATGCTGAAAGAGTTAAGGTGAGAACATTGATCTGGCCCAAAAGGCAACAAATTTTCCTAGCAATTGCTCTCTGAAAAATTTATTACAGCCACATGGTTGGATCAAGCAGTGATTTTTCAAGGTAATCTGATTGACATAATCATGAAACTTTAATTCTCATTATTTGAGCCAATCGTGTGAAATGGAAAAAAAAATTCAAAAAATTTGTCCTTGGTTTGGGTAAGTAGGGAAGAGAAATAAACTCAGACAAAGTTCCCCTTCTAAGGAATCGATTTGGTGAGAGTGAGAAGAAGAGATGAGCAGTAAGGGAAAATGAATGAAGTTTTAATAGGAAGAAGATGGAAAAATGAATGAGAGGGAGTGGAGTTTTAATAGGAAAAATGAACGAAGTGAGGAGAAGATGAGAAAACGATTAGATTTTGAGAGAATGTTGAAAGGTTAATGGAAGAAATGAAAATAGTGGGGAGATGATGAAGAAGAAGAAGAGAAAAAATATTGGGTCAACGAGGGTGCCTTAAGAACCAAACAAGAAAAATATTTATCAAATAGTTTTTATTTTAATAAAACACATGTTCGGGGTATACCATAATTTAAATGGGGTTTGCCTTTTAACAACCCCATGATTAGTGGTGGCAAGTATTACAAATCAGAAATGGTGAATTGGCTTATTCAAAGTAGTAGTGGGCACGACTCATCCTGATCTCATCCCATTCAAAGTAGCAGTGACACAACTCCATCTTTTTCAATTATTAGCTTCCCATACCGATTGTTGTCACGAGCAAGAAAAACAAGCGAGGCTTATATTGGACCTGTCATTGATCGATCTGGTATAGAGTGTGGTAATTTGCTTCCAAATTAGGTACAAAATTTGTTCATTCGCAACAATAGGTGGGAGTCTTAAATATCCATCGGATGCGACGGAGACGTGGAGGAGCCAGGAGACGTTCACGCCACTGTGAAATTTCTTGAACATGGCTTCAGAAAATTATGATAAACAAGATTCAAAATGCATCATCGTGCCCATCAAAAATTCAGAAATTCAATGAATGAAAGTTTGTTTTAAACGTGATGGGGCAAGCTACAAATTGAAAGAGGGGCAATATGAAAAATACAAATACCTTAGTGGGTTTTTAAAAAAAGATAAGGAGGACAATTGACCTCCTTAACCAAAGGGTAGATCCGCCCTTGCCTTGAGATATGTATTGTGATTTTTGATGGATTTTTGGACATTGCTCATGCAAGGCATATGCCTTAAATTAAGATATTTTGCTCCATAAAGAAAATTTGACAGTCAACTACATTGACCTAGCAGTTCCGTTAGAAAAATAGGGTTAGACCTAATTAAAATTTAAAATGAGGGCAAAATTTTATTAGACATAAACAATCGAGGGTCAAACTAAAAAAACCCTTATAAATATTGTATGATTAAGTTTGGGACGGGACGGGATGGACGGAATTGAAAATCTTAATCTAGGTCCCATCCCACGGTATTGAGAGGGATTTGATCAATTCCAACAAGACCCAAAAAAAATCGGGACGAGAAGACCCTATTTTTCTTTTCTTTCTCCTTCTTCTTTTCCCCCTTTACGTTTTCTTCTTCAATGGCAGCCGATTGTGTGATGGTGATGATACGTTGAGGAAGGGAAATGGGAAGAGTAGGGCACGAGAAGAAGAAGAGAGAGAAGAGATTCTCTTTCGCTCAAGCGATGCACAATTCAGTTTCCCAATATGCTCCTCTCACTTCTTTTTCTTCTTCACTTTCTCGCTCTGCAAATAATGGGAAAGACTTTCAACAAGTCAGTCTGAGTTCTCATGGAGGTTTCGGACATCGAAGCTGTGTTGGGTTTCTTGATGAAGAATGGGCTCGCAGAGGTGGAATCGACACTCAAGGTCGATATGGGTAAAAGGAAAGATTTGGGGTCGTTTGATTTTGAGAAATTTGAGTTCCCAATGTCTCCTGCACCTCACCCACTGAGAATTCTCACACGATCGAAGGAAGTAGAACGAGAGAGGATTTATTGGATTCAACGTTGATTCTTTTTCATCAACTGTTCTTCTTCTTCGATTTTCGATGCGCAAAAGGGTGGAGGTGAGCGAGAACTGTGTGAGATGAAGATGAAGGTTGAGGCAGAAAGCTTGATAGTAGCTCTTGGTTTGATGATGTTGTCTTTGAAGGTGGATGGTATGGATGCTCTTGCAGTGAAGCAAGCTTGCAAATATGCCAAGGGAGCAACTAGCATTTGCATCTGGTGTTTGACTCAAAACCCTGATTGCTACAAGCAATGGGACAAGATCTACCTGGATAACTTGGATGCAAGTGTCATTATTCTGAAAAGGCTATCTGACCGAATGGAAGGAGCAAGGTGCAAAACATTCTTCTTTTGATTCTGCGAGGGAGGTTCTGAAGAGTTTCAGACTGAAGGTAAACAATCATTTCACTATTTCTCAGCTATCTGGTTCTAAAATATCCGTATCTACCAAGATAAAACAATGAGTATAACTTGAATGTGATTATTTAAATTATGGCTTGTTCAAATCAATAGCAGTGGCATTCTCAGGAGAGAAAAATGTGACACGTTTTAAGGGTTGGATATTATCTGATGGTCATTGGGAATGTTGGAGGCATCATTTTTCTGTTTATGAATCTGAAGTTATCTATTGTGGCATAGTACCATCCAAAGACAGCAAACCGTGAGAGGCAGCTGTTTTCACCTTAGATTGCTAAGTTTCTCCATGCATGGGTGATGCACATATTGGATAGATACTTTGTTGAGATGGATCTAATGATTTTGATATTTGGTCTGTTCGTCTCCAGAAGTGTCCTATGTGTTTGAGAAACCATGAGAATTGGACTGCCTACTTCTTCATGTAACTTTGCAAGTTATTTGGTCTCATTTTCATATAAGCTTGGTGAGGCCAGGCTCCATGTGGATGTGTTTCATGACTAGGCTTACAATGAGGCAAAAGGGGAAGATGCAAAATGGTTGAAGAGAGATGCATTGGTCAACTTGTATCCCTTTCAGTCAGTATTCTACTATTCTGTAAATACAGATGGAGCATACCAATGCAGCCTTCTTGTTCAGATTTGATATTGGGGTATGCAGCATTTGCGCTGGTTCACGAATTGGAAGTTGGAATCATTATGTTGCTACCACCTGAATGAGAGCTTTGGGACAAAAGGAAGAACACGTTTAAAGATTAGAAACATGGTCAGCAGTCTATCAGCGTACATACTAAAGGTGAGTTTTATTCATTCTTCCTCTTTTGCTGTGAGTTTTCTTATTCCTTGTATTTTGCAAATCCTTGTTTCTTGACTGAATTAGTGATTGTAATTGTGAGGATTTGATGATGGGGTTTGTGAGTTTTGTTGTGAGGATGTGTGGTTATGATTTGGATTTTGGTTTGGCGGTGTGATGACCTGTAGTTGTGTGTCCTTGATGATTTTGGATTGGAATCTTAGACTTGTTATATTGCTTGATTTAAATTCCATTTCAAAAGTTTTGTGGTGTTTTGTGTTGCAAACGCTTGATCTCCAATATTGTTGATCTATTTGATGTGTGAAATTTTTCTAGCTTGCTGGGTTCATGTTTGGGGTCACCCATGTTTACCATTTTTTTGATTGGGTGTGACTTTGTTTGGTTGGTGTTTGAATGGTTAATGAATATTAATGCATTGTGATAAATTTGGAGATTTGTATGCATATTGACTTGTTTATGCATTATGAAGATTTTGGATATTTAAATCAAGGAGTGGCTTGATTGTCATATTGTTACATAGCATGATTAATGAATGTGCTATGTTTTCCCAAAAAATGTGGGTGAATAGATTGTGAATCAATTCATGTATGACAAAATGTCATTGTGGAAGAATTCTGAATTATGAAAATAAATGATATTGGTAAGCCTTGATTTCTGAAAATATAAACCACTTGGGCTTGTATCACTTAGAACTACAACATCTTTTTTGTTTATGATTTCCCCTCTCTTACTAGAGAAACTAAATGACCAGTGGGTCGTCTTGCAGAGTTGGGGCACCCATTTCTTACTAGAGAAACTAAAATAACCTTCGGGTTAGTCTTGCGAAAATGTGGTGAATTTGTATGCCTAAAATAGGCTTTGATATTATATCCGTAAAAAATGTGACGTGAGTTTATGCGCATTGATAGCCCAAGGGTGGCTTTTGGTATTCATATAGTTAGGGGTATCCGCGATGCATGCCTGTATGTGATGTCCCTACTTGGGCATGGATGACGAAGTAGTCCTCCTTTATATGAGAGAGGCATACGGGCATGTATGTTCGGCACGGAGGTGGTGCGAATGTGGTATCATCTAAGTGATCAATCCGTTAAAAAGATAAACCTAATTCAAATAAAAAGAATAAATGACGTTGCATTGTTTCTAATTCTTTTTATGCAGGATGACAAATCTACTAATATTTCTGCAGGTCCGACTTGCCATAGTCAACTCCTATAGGGTAAATACAGGTAAATGCATATTTACATATTAGGATGATGATATGATTGCCTCGTTGAGGAACTAAATTCTTTGAACTGTGTTTCTTGCATCACACCTTTGCCTTGTTAAGGAACTACCTATTGGTGTGATGGTTTGTTGTTTGTGTTTCGCTTGATGTTTAACACGTGCGATTTTATTGATTTTTGGGATGAAGATTTCTCACACCAGCTTTATTGCTGATCCGAGTGAGCTTTTGCTTCTTGGATACATTTCTTTGGGAATGTAGCCGATTAGCTTTTCAGGTTTAGAGACTTTTGAGCAGTGTTACGGGAGTTTCACTAGTGGGGTAGTAGCATCAGTATTTTTCCTGGTTAGACTTTTGTATTAATTTTAGTTTGTTCCTATTTTCTAAATTATATTTTGTCATTGCTGCTAAATGTTTCTGTCGATATTGAATTTCATGTCCCGAGTTTTGGGGAAACGGATAATCCTAAGTGAATTTTAGGATTTCATTTTTCTCGAAAATCGGGCGTGAAACTCACCTTCCGTCTAACCTCACCATTGTTCGATCCATCTTCCCCAACCTTCTCTCTCTGAAACTCTTATCACCTTCAAATCGTTTTCTTTCCGCCATATACATAAACCCCACGCACTATATCGTCTCCAAGAAATACAGGAACCAATAATGGTTCATCTAGGGTTTCTCGGTCCGCGAAATGGACACATAAGGTAACAGATTCCAACTCATTTCCTTTTACCCACTTGTTATGATTGCGTTTTATTTGTACCCTTTTGTGCAATATGAATGTTCTTGAGCACTTTATTCTTATAACTTGTGATTAAGTTTTTTCATTACATCGTTAAATAGTCGTCTGTGTGAAATGTTATGAGACGTCGTAGAAGATTATATGTTGTTTTTTTTTTAATTCGACTTTTATATGCACTTTGTATGATTTTGTACTAACAAAACGAAATTTACCAAAACCCAATATGGTTTCTAGAAGTTGACCCTTGCAAGTTGCAATATATTTAGCTCTTCTAGTTTTTCTTTGTTTACTTGCTCTATCGTTAGTGTTGCAATTGAAGGATTTAATGGAGTTAACCCTCAAGATAATTCCAAGCCTCCACGGTACTCTAAACAGTCACTATTTTGAAGCAAGAGACCTTACCCAAAAAAGAGATACTTTGGAAAAAATGTCATATATGTTCTAAAAAACATGCTCGTTGTTTAGCGTTAACTGTGAAGGCTATAAACAGTAGAACGAGCAGACAGATGATACCTGGTTTTGTCCGCTCGGTTGTGAAGCCTCTCTGGATTTGAAGCAAGGATAGGAACACCACCTGCACAATTTCAATTGTTGTTGGATACAGGGGTTGAACGAGTTTGTATCAGTGTGCTGGATGTTTGATGGCTCCTTTGATTACTACAAATGAAGTACATTTAAATGGATTAATTATGGCCATCCCTTTTGTATTAGCCAAAGGTGTTCAGACTCATAGGAGGCAAGGAATTTGGATGAGACTGGGAGTTTCACTAGTGGCATCCTTTATAGTAGGGGTGGGCAAAAATCGATTTAAATTCGGTTAACCGATCGAACCGAAATATGAGTAGAAAGAAAATAATTTAAACCGAATCGAACCGATTATAAACGGTTCAAAATCGGTTTGCGGTTTTGAACCGACCGATTTATAACCGAACCGACCGATTAATTAAATATATATAGATAACTAAATAAAAAGTAGGTGTCAATACTTGATTAGTGCAACAAATGCATTGCAATACACCCTGTTGCACTAAATCACCTGATTCTCTCAAAGTTTTCAATTTTGGGCTAAAAATTGATTCTATAAAAAAATTGGACCTGTAAAAAAATTAGACATGTTTTAATGAAAGTCTTTCAAATGCTTGAGCCTGAAATTTCGGTCCAACCGAACCGAACCGATCCGAAATTCGGTTCAACCGAATTCATCGGTTTACAAATACAAAATTCGGTTTCGATTTGGGTTTTCGACAAACCGAATTAAATCGGTTTGAAATCGGTTTGGGGCTCAAAACCGAACCGAACCGACATTGCCCACCCCTACTTTATAGTGATAGTGAGTATTCCCTTCAGACTTCCAAGGTGCATTTGAGATCATTAGCGACACTGCATTTGGCTGTGAATGACACAAGAATACCGTGTCTTTCAGTCTAAATGAAGGACCTAAAAATGTCGTAGCAGAAATCTTTGGCTGAGGGACCTAGCCTCAATCTTTTATTTTGTAGATTAGCCATCAAGGCTCAATACAAAATGTAAAAATTGACGTGTTCATGTTTAGTTTTTTAGTTTGTTTTTGTTGAGTCACTTTATGCCTATCTTTTTAATGTGAATTTTCTCACTTACTGTGGTATCTTTTTAATCAATAAATTTGGCGTGTTTGATCTAAAGAAAACTTTTATTGTTTGGTTGGTAGGGTATTTATTGTGTTTTACATTGTCAGGGGATTTGGCTTCTACTTTGCCAAGGCTCTATTTTTTTCTTTAAAGCGCTTCACCTAGCACCATAGGGCATACACAAGTTAAGGTGCTGCCACACTAAAACCTCCACCCTTTAAAAAAAGGCTCCGTTGCAGCAGCACCTCGCCCCGCCAAGCTCTAGTGGTGGACCTTGGCACCTTATGCCTCGTCTCGGCCAGCCCTTGACAAAATAGATTGTGCGTGGATCCTGGACGACATTTAATTTGTTTTTTTACATACTTCTAAAAGAGAGATTTGGGGAGAATATAACATTTTTTATTAGGAGCAAGGTATGGTTGCAGATCTTCGAGTTAGTAATTCGATTTGATTTTATAGAACCTTGTTTACACAAGGGTTTCAATGGTGTTGGGAAGAGAATGCAACCATCGAGTTATTTTACATTATAGATCGAGATTTTAAAATGTTGAGGTGTGACGCAAGGCATTTCAATGGACTAACGAGTAAGTCATAAGCCTTTCACAAGTAAGGCGTTACCTCGAGAGAGAAATATTATGTAACGACCCGGTCCACATGACACCATATTGTCCGCTTTGGGCTACCAACCGGCCCGCACGGCTTTAAAACGCGTGTTGTCATGTAGAGCGACCTCGCACACTTAAAGCACATCCCCCTCCCGCACCCAGGCGATATGGGACTATGATTCCCCTTGTAGCTCGTCCAACCCTTCTTGGCCTATTGGGCCTGTTGGGCCCTCTACCCTCACCCTCACCCTCACCTCAGGTCCGCCCACTTAGGGTCTCACAATCCACCCCCCTTAAGGCCCAACGTCCTCGTTGGCCACACAGGCACAACGTCCACGTCGCCAGAGGGCCCACCAACACTGTGGCATACTTCCGGCTGGGTCAGGCTCTGATACCAACTGTAACGACCCGGTCCACATGACACCATATTGTCCGCTTTGGGCTACCAACCGGCCCGCACGGCTTTAAAATGCGTGTTGTCATGTAGAGCGACCTCGCACACTTAAAGCACATCCCCCTCCCGCACCCAGGCGATATGGGACTATGATTCCCCTTGTAGCTCGTCCAACCCTTCTTGGCCTATTGGGCCTGTTGGACCTGTTGGGCTCTCTACCCTCACCCTCACCCTCACCTCAGGTCCGCCCACTTAGGGTCTCACATATTATCAAATGATGTGTATGCTTATAGCTTAGCAAATAAAGTGAGGCAAACAACTAGAAATCCGTGCACCTTGCACAGTCAAGTCCCATTTTCTACTCCAATTTTCAATCTAATGAGTGAGGCCCTTGCGCACTAAGTTCCCTCAAATTCCCACAAGAAGAAATCCCAAATCAGCTCAAAGAAGTTACGACCTATGAAGATGATCCATTGACTCTTCAAGATTGTTACACAAGCAACAAATAGTCCACATAAAGAAGGTGGCTTGTGGAGGATCTCTAGTGATTCCCAATTCTTTTGGTGTAACATATCTCATCTCCAATTTCTTCTGCGAGAAAAGAGTAGGAGCAAAAAAAAGTCTTGCTATCTTCGTTCCACCCAATCTCATTTTCACTCTCATTCAATATCTTTTGGTGTAACATATCAAATAAATTTTCACACTCAACTATTCCAATCATTCAAGCTTCTTCTCAAGAAGAGGGCACTCGATTGTGACTCACTCACTATTGTAATCCTCTCCTCTTAATCTATCTCATTGTTTTATCGTATTCAAAAAGAATTTGGCGGTTGGAGTTTATTGTTACCATGGTGGCCATGTCTAGGGAGATCCAAGTGACTTTGGATGAAGCGCAAAGACTAGATGGTATCTATGAGCATCTCCTCAACTTGGTTGGAAGCTTGGATCTTTCTCTTCATTAATGGGGTCTCAAACGCCCCACAATAAACTGAGTTTATCCCAATGGGTGGTTTTGCCAGTAGATATTCTCTTTTAGAGTCAAATGGATATGGAGTTGAAAATTAAGCTCTATGGTAATGATGATCCAGGTTGGTTGTCCATAGACTGCAACAACACCTATGGGTAGGGGTGTTAATCGGTTAGGTTGGTTCAAAATTGGACGAGAACCGAATTGAATTAGAAATTTGGTTTTCGATTTCCATATTTTCAAAAAATAATACTGAAAATGAACTGATTAGTTCAGTTTTATAATATTTTTTTCTTATTTCCTGTTTCTTTTTCTACCACCTTCACCTACAAATCAATGAGTGGCCTATTTGAACAAATTCGACCTCGACAGAAGTTGCTTCGAGATAGCTATAGATCTCAAAATTGAAGTTCCAAATATGTGTGACAAGGTACTGAGATTGGTTAAGAAATCAGGGTTGTCTTTGGCTTCGTATTTGTCTCTGAAAACAGTGAGATCCAAATACTCTTTGGTTCATGGCTGATTGGCTGCAGCTCATTTGTAGGGAGAACTAGAAGAGTTCGAAAGCATTCTCAATTGTAAAGGTTTTTGAGAGAATATGAACAATACCTTCAGATAGATAGTGAGATTGAGTAGAGAGAAGAAGATGGATCGGATCAAATGCTTCAAGAGGGGAGAATGAGAGAGAGGGTAGGGTGGGTTTGCTGGCAATTAAAACAGAAAGAGATAAGAGGATAGGTAGTATTGGCTGGGATTGGAATTAAAAAAAAAAAGAGTGATGAGATCCGAGAATTCATCAACATCATCATTAAAGCCCATTCTCGATACTTTTGGGGTTGGTTACATGAATTTTGGTTCTCCAAGTAATACTGTTTTTCCACATTGCTTAATACAAACAAAGATAATTAAGGCTCTGCTTGGTACACCGTAAAGTAATGCTTTTGCATTCTTAAATTATGTTCATTAAGGCCGCTTGTTGAAGACACCAAAAGAAATTATGTTCAGTATTAGGGGAATTTTTTTTTTTATTATCATCTTGTTGTAGTTCTCTTCTATTTATATATTTGTGTTTATGGATTCAACCTTCTTCACTTCTTCCTGTTTCATCACATGTCCTTCCTTCCACCTTGTGAATTCAAGACTTCATTTTCGAAAGTAGTTGAACAACTGAGCAAACAACAACCTGAAAATAAAAATGACTTGACGATCTCACGAAAATCATTATTAGGTACTCCAATCAAAATGAAAGGACTACTACATAGATGTATTATGATGTTCATGCACGCTCATTGCACTCCTTCCTAACAAAGGATAATTGACTGTAGTGAATATTATACAAAAACTTATGGTTTGTTTGATGACGACTTCCTATGAGCGCTGAAAGGCCAGGCGCGTTGAGGGGGAGAATCGACAGGCAGAAATAAGTGGGGCCTATTAGGAAGAGCTCATTTGGAGCAACTTCTAAAGATGCATTCGGATGGAAGTGGTATACCATGTTAGGATAATTGTGGAATGCTGGATTGTGGTTGTAGCATAGATCGAGGCTACCAACTCGACTCGTTGTCAAATGATACCGTCTAAAGTAGCTCTTAAATGCGTCTCTAATGACATTATATTCGCGTGAACGAATATGTGTCAATGGACTTCCAGTGTCTATAACACACCCAGGCATACCATTTCGTCCAATGACAAAAGACCCATGTGGCAATTGAATTCTACGCCCTGCAATACTTATGCCCATTAACATTAAGTGATAAACCCGGCCTGACCCTGACAGAAACAACTGAGTTCTGAATGTTCCTTCCTCTACTAGGTCCCTTGCATCAGTTCCGATTCGTAAATAAGTATGGGTAGTTCTATTAGAACTCCATGGTTGTAGACAATAAGAGAAACGACGAGCTCCAGTACGGTCAAAAAGTTGGCTTATTAAGGTATGATTTGCTAGCCCCAATCCTAAAATTCCAGTTATGTCAGTAGGTTCATTGTAGTGAAAACCAGTTTGATTAGTGCCACAACCAAAGATGAGATTTGGAATTCTCTGATTATTTGAAAATGTGAATGTTTCAGTGGCTAAAATACCACTGGTTTTAGACCCATCTGCGTACTCTAAGTGGTAGCTACATTTGCCTTGATGGCAGTGGCCGGGTGCGCAGTAGGGGTAATTGTTACAATTGATAGGCTCATAAGTTCGTGATCGTCTCCAAGGGTACAGAGGTTTGTTTTGAGGAAAGCAGTTAGAACATCCATCACATTGAGTCCACGTCATAGCACCGCCTGTATCAACCATAAAATGGTAGGGTCTGTTAGGGGTACCAATGCCTACCTCGGCAAGGTAACAACTCGTTTCATCCACCGTTACTGGTGCACGTACAAAGTTTGGATGCATGGTTTCAATTCCATTAGTCCCCTTGATTGCTGAGGCCATCTGGTTTATATGAGCCTTGGATTGACGATGAAGCCTTTCAAGTCGCTCTTCAAAGCTGAGATTACCAGGATACAAGGGTGAGTCTATGGAGTCACGGTGGATGAGCTTTATGCTGAAGCCATTGCTTCCCTCAACAACGAAATGTTGCAGCACGAGGACACTTGAGAAAAGGTAGAAAACAATTGGGATCATGGATACAAACATGTCTTTTGGTTCTACTATGATACAACAAATTGGAGGAACAAAAAATTTAATTTGTAGGAGGTTGTTGGAAGGGGAAATCTGTGCTAGATTTTCTCAACACTTTATTTTGATATATCAAAAACTTTTTATTTACACTTTATTGCATTTTAAATCAAATTTAGATTTTGAAAATCAAGTTTAGATTTTTGTAGATTTTAACTGTCCTTTTGCACTTTAGACAATATTGCTTAGAATATGAACCCCAATTATGTTGACTTGAGCGTTTAGACCCAAAGCTGATAATCTCCACACGAATTTAGGTCAAGAAACAATTCAAAGCTTAGAATAATTTGCCTTATAGTTAGATGTTCATGGAAGGAATTTCAGAGAACAAGTTGAATGATAATTGAATACAAATAACTGTTTATTGAAAACTATTAAAAAGTATATGGTGCCTTTTTGAGGACTCAGTTGTCTATATTTTATTAGAATTTGATCATTTAATTCAAATTTCGAAGGTTTCTCTATTGGTGTATTATTTATGTTACAAATTTATTTTATAATTACTTTTCCTTTATTTATTATTCATTTTTTAGGACGTTTTAAATTTCTTCTCTCCATATGTTTTCAACTTTTTTTCTCTCCATAAGTATTATGCTGAAAGTGTCAAGGTGAGAATATTGATCCAGAGCAAAAGGCAACACCGAATCGTTCTTAGGTAAACACTCGGTCAAATTCAAAGCAGAGAGCGATAAGGGACAAGCAGACAAACAATCTTATAGTCTTGATTGTCGATAAAGGAAATTATTCTCCTTTAATAGAAGTGATTAATCAACCTGTATGTCTCTAGAAGCCTAGGTTTTTTTTTTAATATTATAATTTATAAAAGTTAAACGTAATAACATATAAGTTATTTTCAATTCAATGCCAAGATACACATGAAAAATGTATAAAAAAAGTAGTTTAAAATTTTTTTTATTGAACTAGAAATAAAAATAAAGAATAAAAACTTTTCTAAAACCTGCCCAGGCGGCTTCTAGCCGCTTAGCGCCTAGGCCGATTTTTAGAACACTTGATGTTGCTCGGTGCGCTTATCACGACCGTTGCATCGAGTCCATATGACAGAATTGGCTTTATCAACCTCGAGGTAGTAATGTTTGTATGGTGTACCAATGCTTACCATGGCAAGGTAAAGACGCCTGTAGAGAAGTCTACTGGTATATGTATGATGTTGGGTTACTTTTGATTTGGTTAGCCCCTATGCTTGTCAAAGCTAATTGTATTATATATGTGCCTCAAATTGGTAATGGATCCTCTCGATTCTCTTTTTAAAAGTGAGATTATCGGGATATAGTAGCGAGTCTATGGATTCCTGGTGAATGAGCTTTATGCTTTAGTAGCACAAAATTTAATACTCTACTTTGTGATTGTAGTATGGAATAAGTAGGGAACGTTCTGGACCAGGAATTAGAGGGTTTGCCAATTAACACTAAGAATAGCTAAAAGTTAACTAACAATCTATTTAATTAATTAATGGGGGATAGGATTTTCTAAATTAAACTATGAAAATAACTACAAAAATTACTGTAAAGATAATAAAACTAAAGGGATGGCAAGATGAGAAATTAGCTAAGAGTTTATCTCCACACACCAAACATATACTCATAAATTAATCTTCAATAATCACTCGCGAACTCGTAAAAGACAATACTAAAGATTAACCGTGATAAGCACTGCATTAATCTTATTATTTTCCCAAGTTCGTTGAATTAAACTAAGCTTCGCTTTCAAACTATTCTTATCATGCTATCTAAACAGGAATCACAAGTTAGATAACAATCTAAAATCATTATGTTTTGTGGAAAATATGAATACTGACTAGGCAATTACAAATATGATCAACATCTTGTTCTTACCTAGGTTTTTACTTAATCTTACCAATGTTCCTTGGTATTTACTGCTTGTGAATACATGATTATAACAATTAGATGAAACTCTCCTACACTCTAGCTCCAGATCCTAGCATGCTTACTAAGTTGGCCACTTTAACAAACATACAAAGAAAAGTTCTCTATAAAGCATTTAAGCAAAACACAATCACTAATAGCAAGGAAGATTAAATTCAATTAATTTATAACGCACATGTTCGGGGCTTCGAATCCACCCCTAACTAAGAGGAGTTTAGCTAGACATATTAATTATGTTCAAACAGTAATCCATAATCCATAATCAATAATCAAACTAAAATAAGTAAAAGAGTTAAGAGATGAAACAAAACACTGTCGCATGATCCGTGGTGGTACTAGTGAGAGACTGTTGGTTGCAAATATTAGAGAAAAAGAAAAAAATCTCCTCTTTTTCGCGATTTGATTTCTCTTCTTCTACTCATTTTCTCTTCTCCTCCTTGTGCGACTGCTCTTGTGAGAAGAGGTTGCGAGGGGGGACGACGGTGGTCGGTGTTTGCGTGGCTGGAGGAGATTAGATAATCCGGCGAGAGAGGGACGAGGCGAGATGGTGCCGAAATAAGGGCTGGACAGAGATGGTCTTGTGAGAAGGGGTCGACGATGATAGACGGTTGTGTTGGCTAGATTGCCATAAGGGATTCTAATGGAGAGAACCAAAGAGATTGAGTGGCGGTGTTTGTAACACCTCTATTTTTCCAATGACAATAAAAAATTTATATACCGAAAAAATTCAATTGAAAATTTTAATTTAAAATCTTCTTTTGTTTGACAATTCGTATTTCTTTTATGAAATTCAGTTAACTTTCTTACTTTTCGAATATCAGGACGAGATTCTATTTAACGTGTGTATAATGTAACACCCTTAAATTTCATAAAACTAATTTATTTTATTTTTAATAAAATAAAATAGAGCTACATTTAATTGAATTCGAATTTCAAAATTTAGGGTTTTATTTAGTATGTTTAGAGGGTGGGTGCCCTTGAAAGTTTAGTGGTGGCGAATAGCCACCCACCTTATAAAGAGAAACATTTTCTTTTCTTCCTTTTTCCTTCTTCTTTTCTCCTTCTTCCTTCATGTTTTCTTTTTCTCATCCGGCCGCCAGCACTGTGGCAAAGCTTCCACCACCCTAGACTTATTTCTCTTTGATGAATCTCCTTCTTCGGTGACGACAACTCTCCTCACTCTGTGAAAACAGTGAGTTTTCTTCATTTTGCTTTTTAGGTTTTTGTATGAATTGAGAATGTTGAGTGATGATTAGATTTGAACTTTGTGAGGTTTGTTTCATGTTTAATTGTTTGGGTGAGTTCATTTTCGTCTCCTTCTCTTCATATTGTTCTTTTAGTTGAATTTGTTTGTGTTTTGAGCTATGTTCGTTAATGAGTTTTCTGTCAGATAATGTTCATTCTCATCCTTGTGTATGTGCTGAAGTCGAGAGAAACCTGACATGAGGATTTATCACTAAACTCAAATGGCTACTTGTTCTTCCATACCGAAAGAGTGGAAGGAAGGTGTAGCTCAACCAATTAAATATCAGGGAAGGTATTTTTAGATACGTTTTCTTTGATGGATGATAAGTTCACAAGTGTAGAACAGAAAGATATGAAGTTCCTTTGGGAGAGTTCTTGCCTAGCTCTGGGAAAGGAGATACATGACCATGAGCCAGCCATGGTAACATCAAAATATGAAGGTTTTCCTTTCTAGACTCCATGAAATCTAGTCTCACACATGCGTAGAGGAAGTTATATTTATTTGTATATATAATTGATGTGTATACTTAGGGGTGTTAGTATGGGAAGACAAAAGGATTGATGTGGGTCGTGGATAACAATCAAATTGCATGGGGAGATTTAAGGAGTTTTATTTGTCTGCAACTAGTGTTATTGCATGGGCTAGCATCATCTTCTTGTAATTTGAACAAAGTTAATAACAAAGTAAACAGTTTTCCTCAAGATAGTAGGACGGCAATGGAACCAGTAGTTGAAAGGTGGTCGATAGATGATGTAATTGAAGATTGGAATCAATACCTGATATGTTGTTGATTTGTTTGGAGGTGGATTGATAACATGAGTTTTTATGAGGGTGTGTTTTAGATGTTGTGAGAACAAATACTAAACAAAAAGATGGGTTCCAGGAACACTTTTTTTTATCTGTATGCATTTGCAGTAGTTGAATGACTATTGGTTGTTAGAAAATACTATCAGAAGCCTTATAGGCAACCCTTACTGAATATGGTCACAACCATTTTTAACATCATAGACAATGTGAGGCCTAGGAATTACCCCACCAGTGTGTGTATCAGTGGAAGTTTTGAAACTTATTGCTTGTGAGGAACATGAATTAAATTTGAGGTTTTTAGTTATAGAATAACTTGCTGAGTCTCATTTAGATCTAAAATGACTGTATGTCCAGTTTTGAGAATCTCTATCTAGTTTTCTAATGAATAGAGTATGGAGATATGGGTTTCCTCATGAGTCCTTCAGTTTCCGAAATAGTGTAAATAGGGTGTTTTGAATCGCAAGGATTCAAAGTAGCTCAATCATGAACCAAGTATATATTTGATGGCATCTACTTAGATGGGGGTTTTGAACGAGATTGGGACTTTGAGGAATTGGGTTTATGTGACATGGAATTGGGTTTCAAGGAGTCATTAACTCATTCTTCAACATTATGAAGACGAATGATGGGGAGGAGTTGAGATGGTCACAGTAGGTAACTATTAGGGACAGACATAGATTTGGACTACAAATGGTAAACAACTAGGATGTTTTCAGTTGAGTTTGGGGAAGGCTACGACTGATCTTAGCTGGTTAGTTTAGTAGATTTTCGAGGTTGTTTGTAGCTGTATTTAACGCTTATTTTTAGCCAATTTAAGCGGGTGTTTCAGCGAGTTTTGGATCTTCTAATCAGTTGATTTAGGGGATGTTCTGGTTGATATACCTTGTGGTATGAATAAGTTCAATATGTTTGTTTCTGTTGAATTTAGAGTTTTCTTTTATTGAGTTTCATACTTCGATTTCTATAGTTTGATGGATCTAAAATGAAAATCCCTTTGTGTGATTCTATTGCATTTAATTGTTTACTCTGCCTTAAAGGATGGGTTGGTATAAATGCAATCCTTGTGATGTATATTCTCAACTTCTTTGCTATATGCCGTCATGTATGATGATGAGAAATTGAGTATGGTTACATATACACATATGTTGGTTTTTATATAAGTAACAATGTTATCAGGTAATGGTGGTATTTAATCGATCGAATTAGGCTCGATAAGCCTCCTAGGTATACGAATATTTTTATTGAATGCGTTTGATCCCCGCTCTGCTATATAAAATTTGTTTATAAAAATGCTATGTTTTCCCCCAAAATGTGGGTGGATACAATTGTGAATCGAGTTATGAATGACAAAATGTCATTGTGGAAGAAATTCGAAATATCAAAATAAATGATATTGATGAACTTACTAGAGAAATTAAATAACCTCTTTTTGTTGATTATTTTCCCTCTCTTACTAGAGAAACTAAATAACCTGCGGGTTGTCTTGCGGAGGTGAGACATCCATTTCTTACTAGAGAAACTAAAATAACCTTCGGGTTAGTCTTGCGAAAATGAGGTGAATTTTTATGCCTAAGATATGCTTTAATATTTATCCGTAAAGAATGTGACGTGACTTTAAGCGCATTGATAGCCCAAGAGTGGTTTTTTGTTACTTGTATAGTTAGAAGTATCCGGTGATGCATACCTGTATTTTATGTGTCCCACTTGGGTATGGATGACAGAAGTTTTCTTTTATATGAGAGGCATACGGGCATGTATGTTCGGCACGGAGGTGGTGCGAATGTGATATCGTCTAAGTGATCAATCCATTAAAAGATGAACCAAATTCAAATAAAAAAGAATAAACTACGTTTATATGGTTTTTAATATTTTTTCATGCAGGATGGCAAGTCCACTAATATTCATACAGGTCAGACTTGCCATAGTCAACTTCTACAGTGTAAGTATAAGTAAATGCATATTTACTTGTTAGAATGATGACATGATTGCCTCGTCGAGGAACTAAAGTCCGTGAATTGTGTTTTTCTTGCATGACACCTTCGCCTCGCTACCTATTGGTGTGATGATTTGTTATTTGTGTTTAGCTTGATGTTTATCACGTGCGAATTTATTGATTTTGGGATGAAAATTACTCACACCAGCTGTATTGATGATCCAAGTGAGCTTTTGCTTCTTGGGTACATTCCTTTGGAAATGTAGCCGATTAGCCTTTAAGGTTTAGAAACTTTTGAGCAGCGTTACTGGAGTTTCGCTAGTAGGGTTAGCAACGTCGCAATTTTTCCCGGTTAGAGTTTTTATTTATTTTAGTAATTAAATCATGTTTACGTTGTTGCTGCTAAATGTTTCTATTGTTATTGAATTTCATGTCCCGAGTTTTGGGGAAACGGATAATCCTACGTGGATTTTGAAAATTTTCGTTTCTTCGAAAATCGGGGCGTGACAGTGTTGGGCTGCTAGCGGTGATGGTTGTGGAGGACGATTGGCTGGCGATGATTAGGGAAGAGGTCGAGAGAGATGAAGATGGTGATGATGGGTGTGATGGAAGCGAGGTGAAGGAGGCTATGGATGAGTGGATGGAAGAGGAGGCTATTGCTGGATGGTGAGTGCTTTCTCCAAAACAAGATATCATCCTTTTTATAATTATTTTCTGCTTGGTTTCCTTCTTTGGTGATTTCCTTGTTTGTGTGATTTCCTTGTGCAACTAGTATTTCTAAATTGTCAATTTGCTTTATTTTAAAATCTTGTAATTGAAAATCTACACAAACACGAAAATAACAATTAGTACCATAACTAACAAGTAATAGCTATATATGTATATATATGGTTCTAAAAATAGTCTAATTATCCCCCTATCAAATTACTCCACACTTATCTTTTGTTATTTCTCGAGCAAATTCAAGAAACAAAAATAAAAGACTCATGACTCAATTTATACTTTTCAACATTTGTCTCAGAGATTTTCAATGGATCATGACGTGTTAAGATTATTTATAAACGCAAAATTAAATTCACACCATTTGAAAATTAATACACGTTCATAACAATGATATAAAAATTCACAATTAAATAAATTTAAGTGACTGTAAAACTCAAGCGCGTGCCAAGAAGAATCAAACCAAAAATCTCGCTGGGTGCATTCTTTTCTTTTTCACTGATTATTTGGTAAACTCACTTTTCCTATTCTAGTTATATGTGAGAGGATTGATGTAAAAGGAAAACAAATAGATCACATGTGATATAACAAGAAAGAAATGCATTTTATGACCTTTTTTTTTTCATATCTATGATCTCATGGAATGAATGCTACTACTTGAATGCAAGAACTAGTGACACCATATGCTCATACCTCATTTGAATCTCCACATCGTGACATTGTAAGACACACTCAATCAAAATGTCTTAATTCAGGTTGTAATGGGTTAGGGGGAAGAGAAAGAACTAATACAGAATTTTCAAATGGCTTAAAGAAATGGTGAAAGCATGCAATAAGATTAAAGACATTAGCAATGAATCATATGGTTCAAGACATAAGTAGGAAAATGAAGAGGTGACCCACTTAAAATGAAAAATTTCAACAATTATTTTGTATCTACTGAATGAAAAGACCTGGACTATTTGTATGGTACTGAAATACTGAATGAATATAGACAAGGACTTGTGTCCCTTTGTAATTTTGTACTTTTTTTTGCAACATTTTCTTCTTGAACTGTCTACTATAAGGATCTTCCCCCACACTTGTTTTTCAACGTACCTTGAATCACAAAAAGTTTCTGCAAATCAAATTATACTCCACTCTTTTGATTAGCTTAGGGATAGAAAATGAGGGTAATGAAACAAAAGGCCTAATAAAGACTCAATGGGGTTAACCTAAATGAAATATATCATGGATTAGATTTATTTGGCAATGGTGAAAACTAGGTGCCTTTATCATGTCAAGCATGTCATGCAATTCAATATGGTGTTTTGAACGAAATTAATACAAGTTCTAGTGTTTAATTCTTAATTATGAAAACAATCCAAGTAGCAACCAAAACAAATGAAATTGAGATCATGCAACGAATTATTATTAACAAAAGAAATAAAATATGACCTAACTAAAAATTCTATAAATCAAAGGAATAATAGGCTGAAAACTCACATATGGGTTATAATGAGTTAAATTCAATTAAGCATGTTATGCGTAATAATTACTAAGTTGATTACATGTGAATTTGCATATGATAACCATAAATAAGCATTAACTAAAGAATAATGTTAGATCTCAAATCATGCTTATAAATCACCTTAAAGTTGTGCAATTAAAAACCAAATCTCTTCATTGTATTGGAAAGTATCCTAAGACTAAAAAAAACTATAAATTTCTTCTTTATTAATTTTTTAATTTTATTTTTATGACACTAATACCAACAAAGAAAATAAAAATTAACATTTTTTTAATATTTTTTTAATGAACTGACAAATTTTTTTTTTCAAAATAAAAACAACGTTGTTCCCCCCACATTTAAATCTAACATTGTCCTCAATGTTAATAGATTATAACACATGCAATGAAAGATTTAAAAGCGAAAAACAAATTACTAACAAACAAAAACAAAAATAGCAAAAAGAAAGTAAATTTGATTGGGTTGCCTCCCAAGAAGCGCTTGTTTTAACCTCGTGCAGCCTAACGGTATCTCCAATTAATCCTTAGAATAAGTGAGAATATGGAGTGATACGTCCTCCATGTCATGCTCCACTAATGACTCATAATACAGCTTAAGTTGATGATATTTCACCTTAAACTCCTTACCTGTTGTCAATGTTTTAAAAAACGATTTTCGAGGCGAAGCGATCAAGCTGTTTTCGAAGCGAAGCAGTGCTTCGAAACGTACTGAAGCGAAGCGTTTTTTCATAGAAAGTGATAAAAAAATAGTTAAAAAAAAAGGCAATCATCAATCAAATCAAGAAACAACATGAGTTTGTTTTTATGTATGTATTATCTTTTGCAATATGCATACCTGAAATCTCGATATCTGTTGCAATTTGCAGTGAAGAAGAATTGGACACTGAACTTTAAAGTATGAAGTTACCTTACTTGATCCTACAGCCAGCCACAACATCAGCTACCAAGAAGCCAAAGTGCCAAACAAATCCTCCTCAAGTCCTCAACACCTTCTTTCAAGCCGAATGGGATTTTCTGGATGAATCAAATAAGTTGCATTAAGATGTAATGTACGATGTACGCACTTGTCATATGATTAAAAACAATGTAAACAGTGTAATTGATTTGAATAACATAGTGCACAATATGTTTCCCTGTCATTGTGATCCATATATAAATGAAGACAATTTTTCATATATACATGAAGCCAACCAATATGCATACAAATGATCTACTTACCTGTCATTGGGGTGAAGAGTGAAGACAATACCAGCTGAGATCTCAGATCCCATCACAATAACATAGTAATCAATTTGCATATTAGACACAGTCTTAAATTAAAGTAATCCATTACACCATCAAACACAATAAAAAATGTTCATAAGCAGAGTTCAAAAGCAGTGATTAGTGATTATATTACAGTGAATCTGTGATTACATCTTAATATCAAAAGCAGTGATTACATCTTAATATTCAAACGCAGAGTTCAAAAAATGTTCATAAATGTAAAACAACAGAAGAGGGATTACAGAAGCAAGGGATTAAATCAAATTTCAGAGCATTAAGATTATTACATCTTAATTAGATAAACCCATTCGATCTCCTTCTTCTCCATTTCTCTCTTTTGGGCAGTGAGTATTCAGCAAGTGGTGGAATGGCTCACAACTCTATCCCGACCCTTGTGGCGGGACTTCCATACAATGACCCTTGTTCTTCCTTAGCAAGTGTAGATCAATAGAAGTAGAAGTGTAGAGTAGAACAGATGAACAAAAGAAGGAAAGAAGAAACCAGAGAAGGAAGGAAGAAGCTAGAAGAAGGAAGAAAGAAAGAACAGAAGGAAGGAACTCAAGGAAGGAAAAAAATGAGGATTTACATGATAGAGATGAAAATGGCATGAACCGGTCGGCACCATACTGGACCGGGATTCTTGCCCACCCCTAAGATTGAACAAGTTTGTAATTCGTCCAAGGGCATAGTTGTAATTTGGTTTATGAGTCGGAGGCATTTGTGAACTTCAAAAGTGATGAAGACATGTAATTTGGGCTTCGAAAGTTAGAGTAGTAGAGATAACAATTGTTGGAAAAGTTTGGAGCAACCATTAGTAGGTAGTATGTTAACAAGATGAGTATTAAAAATCCGTTGTTGCAAATCATGGGAAAAGCTTTATTAATCGCTCCAATTTGAACCAAGTGGAACCCCCTAGATACATTCTGATGTTTTCATGTACTGGGATTGATAGAAGCATAATTAGGCTATTTTTAGTACCATATTTCTATATGTATTTTTGCTATTACTTGTTAATTATAGTACTAATTGTTATTTTCGTGTTTGTGTAGGTTTTCAATTACAAGATTCCAAAATAGAAGCTTAGTGAAGCAAATTAGCAATTTAGAAATACTGATTGCAAAAGAAAACCACGCAAGGAAGGAAACTGAGAAGAAAACAATTATAAAAAGGACAATACCTGCACTGAAGCAAATCCATAGCCAACTCATCCTCGCAGCAACACGAATCATCCACAGCCTCCTCATCACAGTCGCAACTGCAACAGCCAATCCCTCCTCCTTAGAATCACTGTCATCATCCCCAATTTAACCACCATCCTCATCGCACACCAACTACAGACATAAATCAACAACCACAGATCCATTTCCTTCACTGTCTAAGCATCTCTCTCGTTTATCGCCTGACTTCTCTCTTGAAACACCTCCTTGCAATCACTCTTCCATCTTTTTCACCTTCATCATCCCTCCACACTTCATCTCCTCCTCTCCTTGTTCATACCCACAAACAGAATTACCACCATCATCCTTTTCGCCTCCATCAACCACCATCCAGATTAGGGATGGCAACGGGGCGGATTTGAACAAATCCATCCCCAATCCGTCAGTAACATCGGATCCCCAATCCGCCCTGCAAATCCGTTTGCAATTTTAAATCAAAATCCATAACCGCCCATTGCGGATGCGCGGATATCCGCCCCAACCCGCAAATCCGCACAAAATTATAACAAAAAATTAAAAAAACAATCTCTGAATTGGTAAAAAAATACAAAAAATTCCGAATTACAAAATATTCTGAATTATACACAAAATTCGTACAAAAAATTACAAAAAAAATTCTTAATTACAATTTACAAATAATTCGTACAAAAAAATAAAATAAAATCAATCTCTGGATCTGAAATCAGATCAGAGATCTCGGATCTGATCTCGGAATCGGATGAGATCTTGGATCTGATCTCAGAATCGGATGAGATCTCGGATCTGACCCTTGATCTGATCAGATCTGATCTCCGATCAGATCAGATCGAAGATCATTTTTTATCAGATCAGAGAAAAAATTTGATCAGATCTTGATCTTAGATGTGGATCCAAGAGATCTGGATCTAAGATCAGTCTGATCAGAGAAGGAAAAGGAGATTCGGAGAAGGAGAAGGGGCGAACTCTGTGAGAGGGAGATCTCTCTGCGAGGGAGAGGGAGGATCTCGCGGCGTGAAGGGAGAGGGAGGATCTCGCGGCGTGAAGGGAGGGCGACGACGCGACGTGGGCCGTGGGCGACACTGCTCTGCTCCTCGACGTGGGCCGTGAGGGAGGACCTTGCTCGCTGTTTTGAGGGAGGGGAGAAGAAGGGACAGGCTCTCCTGGTCTCCTCGACTTCGACTCCTCTCCTAAGTCTCCTCTGGCTCTGCCTCTGCTCTGGTTTGTGGGGGGAGACGAAAAACACAGTAAATGAGGGAGAGACTCAAAAGTCAGAGAGAGAGGTCAGTACGCAGTGTTTTTAGGTTTTTTTTCCAGCACATAAATGGTTGTTGGTTGAGGGTATTTTTGTAATATCCACACTTAAACGGATATCCGTGGGGCGGATATGGCCAAATCCGTATCCGCCCCAAATATTTAATGGATGTTGTTTGGATATCCGTATCCGCCCCAAAATCCGTTTAAGCATATTCAAAACCACCCCAAACAGATTGGGTGGGGCGGATATCCGTGAAAATCCGCCCCACTGCCATCCCTAATCCAGATCGACATCCATCATAGTCCCTTCTCGAAGCAGAAGCAAAGATCGAAAAGAAAAAATAGGGAAGATCGTGAGGAAGGAGGAGGACGAGATTTATTTCTCTTCCTTCGCGCTATCCGCGCCCTGCAGTTCATTCTCTACCACCACACACGGCGATAGTGTTTTGTTTCTTTTTATCTCTTTACTTATTTTAGTTTGATATTTGATTATGGATTATTGTTTGAACATAATTAATATGTCTAGCTAAACTTCTTCTTAGTTAGGGGTGGATTCGAAACCCCGAACATGTGTTTTATAAATTAACTGAATTTAATTTTCCTTGCTATTAGTGATTGTGTTTTTCTTAACTTATTTATAGAGAACTTTTCTTTGTATGTTTGTTAAGGTGGCCAACTTAGTAAGCATGCTAGGATCTGGGGCTAGAGTATAGGAGAGTTTCACCTAATTGTTATAATCCTGTACTCACAAGTAGTAAATACCAAGGAACGTTGGTAAGGTTAAGTAAAAACCTAGGTAAGAACAAAATGTTGATCATACTTGTAATTGCCTAGTCATTGTTCATATTTTTCACAAAACTTAATGATCTTAGATTGTTATCTAACTTGCGATTTCTGATTAGATAGCATGTTAAGAATAGTTTGAAAGCGACGCTAAGTTTAATTCAACGAACTTGGAAAAATAATAAGATTAATGCAGTGTTGATCACGGTTAATTTTGAGCACTATCTCTTACGAGTTAGCAAGTGATTATTGAATATTGATTTATGAACATATGTTTGGTGTGTGGAGAAAAACCCTTAGCTAATTTCTCATATTTGTCATTCCTTTAGTTTTATTATCTTTATGGTAATTTTCGTAGTTATTTTCATAGTTTAACTTAGAAAATTCAATCCCCCAATATTTATTTAATTAAGTTGTTAGTTGTCTTTTAGTTATTTTTAGTGTAAGTTGGAAAGCCCTTTAATCCCTAGTCCAGAACGATTTCTACTTATTCTATACTACAATCACAAAACAGAGTATTAAGTTGTGTGCTACTAAAATATTGCATCAGGGATCACATCCCTCCTTGGTGATAGAAATAGCTCACAAAAGTTGTTACAATTGGTTCATATTCTCTTTGTCAAATATATGTCAAGGTACTTCCTATATCTCGAATACGAGGCTATGCAGTTAAATTGGAAAGTAGTCGCAGTGTGGTCAAGGACCGAGTTACAATTAAGCAGAATTAATCAGATTTAATCGATCAATTTTTTCAAAATATATATTTTTAAAATTTAATTATAGTCATAGATTACAATAATAAAAAATTAATCAAAATGGTGTAAATTTGTAATTAGATAAGTTTACTAATTATCTGTCAAGCTACTTAAAAAATAAAAGAAAATTGTAGATTGTTTTAACAACCAAGCTACCAAGACAAACATTCAGAAGCAAAATAGATGTCAGACTTAACAGGAAGAACCAACCTACTTGTCCCACTAACTCTTGAAGGTAAATAATATTACTTTGCATCGAAGATATTTTTTGAATGGTCACTTTGTACAAACAAAAATACTTCACATCTAGAGCATTATGCCAATATATTCTAGACCAAAGGATAAAGGAAGTCATGACTGAAGTGCATGAAAATTGGTTGGATTTCTCACGCATAATCACAAACTTCAAAGAAACTGGAGGTTCAATTATTAGTCCTCTCAGTCAAAAGGTTAAAAATGTCAAATACACAGAAAGACGAGAGTTCAACATCAACAACAAACCGAATCCAATTTGTTCTGATAACAATCAATTGTTTCACCAAAATCCAATTTGTGTGCGAGAGGAAGGGGAAGAGAGCCTTCCAGCCCCTCCCTCTGTTGATGTTCTCTTGTTGTTTTGTAGCTACCCATAAAATGAAGAATAAAGAGAAGGAAATGACTCGTTGGGACTTAGGATCTCTTTTCTTTTGTTCAAGTTAGCTACCCACCGGCAGCACGCCTGCCTTTAAAAAAAAAAAGGGTTAGTTTTTTGGTCCTTTTGGGCTTCGCCTTGATTGATTCACATGGGTTTGGGTTTTTTTATGGGATTTTGACATGCGATTGTCGGGGCGACTTACAATTTCACCCGTCACTTTATACTGCTATTTGAACGTCAAATATTTGTTCTCAGAATTGCCGCATGTATAGGATTTCATCATTTAAGCTCTAATACCTGTAAATCATGAAAATAATAAAATAAAATACTTAAATCCCTAACAAACATAAGTTATAGGTATTTTATGAATAATTATGTGAATATTGGTTGTTTCACCATGACTACTAGTATTGAATGTACTGACGCCTACCCAGACAAGGTAAATGTCTCCATCGAAGAACTACTTGTATTTACAATATTGGGAGGTATAGTTTTGGTCCATTATCTCATTTGGCTGTATCAAATGTGCTTTGATTGGTGATAGATCCTTTCAAGTCTCTCTTCAAAAGTGAGATTACCAAGATATAGAGGCGAATCTATGAAGTTACGGTGAATGAGCTTTATGTTGAAGCCATTGCTCCCTGCAACGATGAAAAGTTGTAGTACAAAGACACTTGATCAGAGAAGGTAGAAAGAGATTTGGGCGATGGATAGAGACATGTCTTTTCGTTCTACTATGATATAACAAATTGGAGGAATAAACAACTCTACTTATAAGAGGCTGATGTTTAGATTTTAATTGTCCTTTTGCACTTTAGACTACACCAAAAGTAACTGCTTAGAATATGGATCCCAATTATGTTGACATAAGGGTTTATTAGCATTTCATAAATTATGAGTGTCTTCATGTATAAGTTATAAACAAAACACATTAATCGAATCTCCATATATAGAATGCTAAGGTTTTGTGATTTTCCTGGACTCAACCATCAATCCACACCAAATTATAATAGACAAATTGGGAATAAAACTTTTATGATTAAATGGTATGAAGTGCACCCAAGTGTGTCAAGGCAGTGAATCGTGGTTGATTCAGCAATGAGCCATTGGGACCTTGTTGTGTTATTGCAATGCTGGCAACTAAATGTGTCTGTGTGTCCATGTATGGTGCTTTCTTACAGGTATTGTTGATGAATGTATGGTCCATTCTCTTGTATTGAAAGGATTTGGTTTGATCATGTAGTTTTTAATGCCTACTCAGGGCTCTGATTTGTTCCAGTCTTATCACACTGCCAATTTTCATGACAAAGGTAAACATGGAGTATGTTGACTCCAAAAAAAAAAAAAAAAAAGGGAAAAAAAGAAGTGGCCTAATCCATTTAGAATTAGATTTTGGTTTAATTGACCAATATTAACTAAGATCGAGTTAATTGATTATGGAGTGAGCCTTTAACCCATAAAATGATCTACTAAATCATGGACCCAAACATCTAATATATCATTCAACAAAAACAAAACCGAGTTTGCCAAATAAACACATTTTCTTGGGCGGGATAATAATAATAATAAATAGGGTTTTTTTTGGAGTTTGACCTTCATTTGTTGATGTCTAATAGAGTTTGGCCCTCATTTTAAAATTTATTTGGGTCTAACTCTCATTTTCTAATGAAAATGTTAGGTCAAATTTTCTTTATGCACCAAAATATTCTAACTTAAGCAGTGTTCTAAAAATCGCTAGGCGCAGGGCGGGCGGCGAGCAGGTGCCTAGCGCCCAGGGGCCTAGGCGGGTGCCTAGGCGGGCGCCTAGGCAACACCTAGGCGGTCTTAGGTTTTGTATTATTACTTTAATAATTTATAAAAGTTAAGCATAATACATTATCAGTTACATCCAATTTAATGCCAGTATACATATGCAAAATTTAAAAACATGAAAAATTACCAATAGTGAACAAAATTTATTAAAACTCAAATGACTGAAGTTGGTCATGATGGGTACTTTATATAAATTTGAATGTATACTCTTTTATTTTTCTTCAAATTGCATAAATAACCTCAGTTATATTTGATAAAATCTACATTAGTAAAATTGGTACCGACAGATCATTCGAGAATTCCATTAAGTAATCATCATTTGCTACATTTAGACATATACTGAATAAAAAATAATTAAATAGTTTATTATTAAAAAGTAGGAAATAAAATAAAATAAGAACACAATTAGCCATATTAAAAATTTTTAAAAAAAATTAAAAAAAATAAAAAAAATAAAAATCGCCCGGACCGCCTAGAGTCTGCCTAGGCCGCCTAGGCCGCCCATACCCGCCCAGACCCACCTAGACCCGCCCAGACAGCCCGCCCAGCCATTAATCTGGGCGGTTTTCCACCTTCTAGCGCCTAGGCGCCGCCTAGACCGATTTTTAGAACATTGAACTTAAGGCATGTGCCTTGCATATGCAATGTTCACAAATCCATCCAAAATCACAATGCATACCTCAAGGTAATCTAAGGGATGAAACATTGAAACATAGGAATAATAGTTATATCCAACCATCTTTTCCATCTTTCAAAACGCACTCAATCTCTAACACGAGAAGTGCAGGGACAATCACCCTATTGATATCACTTGAGAACACAAAATCATAAGGATTGTTATTAAACTCAGGCTCACCAACAAGTTCCTCCTCATAAAAGAGAAAAACGAGTATGGGTTCACTCCAATTGCATCAGAGAACACGAGTTCCCCCAGTGTGGGGGTGCCAGAAGCCAATCCCTCCCCAAAACAAAATGCTTTAGCATCAAAATTCAATAATTCTCTTCCATGAACAGATCCATAGTCAAATTATCCCTTCCGCTGCACGGATCAAACACATTCGATGGCAATGGCGGAAACACATTGACATTGACAGACATTGGTTTCAGAAATCGCCCTGAAAATAAAATTGGATTTGCCGAAAAACCTAGGGCACAACCATCACATTAATAATTCAGCTTGAACAACCTCGTGGATATGCGAAGGATTTGCATTGCGACCAACATTGTTCTCCGGCTTAAATATGAGGATTTACATCAAGGAAACCTTGAATTTCATTTTATCCAGGTCAAATACAAGCTACCATTAGAGTGTTTTTTTTTTTTCAAATAGAGAATTAAGACAAATCACCAAGAGAGAATTAAAAGGAAATCAATAAACCGGATTGAGACGACGAAGGAGAGAGATTTAGCAAGTGCAAAACCTAGAGGAGGTGTGGTTTCCACCCACTAGGACACCTTGAGATTTTTGGAACCCCAACAAAAGAATGTGCACTTGCACTGAGGAAGGAAGAAACCCGGAGAAGATGGCTGAATCTTAACTTTTATCTTTATATCATCCTTTATATTACCTTGAGACAGAGGCAGAGCCATGATTTCACACAAAATGGGCCAACAATACATAACTATTCAATTACACCAATTTCAACAGTGACACAACTCCATCTTATTCACGAGCAAGAAAAACAAGCTAGGCTTTCACATCGGACCTGTCATCGATCGAACCGGATCTTGATCCAGTATAGAGCGTGGCAATTTGCTTCTAGATTAGGTGCAAAATATGTGCATTCGCAGCAATAGGTTGGAGTCTTAAATATCCGTCGGATGCGACGGAGACGCGGAGGAGCTAGGAGACGTCAACGCCACAATGAAATTTCTTGAACACGGCCTCAGGGAATTATGATAAACAAGATTCAAAATGCATCATTGTGCCCATCAAAATTTCAAAAATTCAATGAATTAAAGTTTGTTTTGGACGTGAGGGGGAAACCTACAAATTTAAAAGTGGGGGCAATATGAAAAATACAAATACTTTAGTGGGTTTTTAAAAAAAGAGAAGGGAGATAATTGACCTCCTTAACCAAAGGGTAGATCCGCCCT
This sequence comes from Berberis thunbergii, assembly GCA_003290165.1. Classification (NCBI taxonomy): domain Eukaryota; kingdom Viridiplantae; phylum Streptophyta; class Magnoliopsida; order Ranunculales; family Berberidaceae; genus Berberis; species Berberis thunbergii. The sequence goes on along the minus strand of QNQO01009654.1, from coordinate 17,297 downwards.
GCCTTGAGATATGCATTGTGATTTTTGATGGATTTTTGGACCTTGCACATGCAAGGCACAAGCCTTAAGTTAAGATATTTTGCTCCATAAAGAAAATTTGACAATCAACTACACTGAGTTCCGTTAGAAAATGAGGGTTGGACCCAATTAAAATTTAAAACGAGGGCAAAACTCTATTAGGCATAAATAAACGATGGTCAAACTAAAAAAAAAACCATATAAATATTGTATGAATAAGTTCAGGATGGGATAGATGGATGGAACACCACCTGCACAATTTCAATTATTGTTGGATACTGGGGTTGAACGAGTTTGTAATCAGTGTGCTGGATGTTTGATGGCTCCTTTGATTACTAAAATGAAGTACATTTAAATGGATTCCTTATGGCCATCGCTTTTGTATTAGCCAAAGGTGTTCAGGCTCATAGGAGGCAAGGTATTTCGATGGGACTGGGAGTTTCACTAGTGGCATCCTATATAGTGATAGCGAGTATTCCCTTCAGACTTTCAAGGTGCATTTGAGATCATTAGCGATACTACATTTGGTTGTGGACACAAGAATACCGTGTCTTTCAATCTAAATTAAGGACCTGAAAATGCCGTAGCAGAAATCTTTGGCTGAGGGACCTAGCCTCAATCTTTTTATTTTGTAGATTAGCCATCAAGGCTCAATACAAAATGTAAAAATTGATGTATTCACGTTTAGTTGGTTAGTTTGTTTTTGTGAGTCACTTTATGCTTATCTTTTTAATGTGAGTCTTTCACTTGCTTTGGTATCTTTTTAATCAATAAATTTGGCGTGTTTGATCTAAAGAAAAACTTTTATTGTTTGGTTGGAAGGGTATTTATTGTGTGCTATGTTGTTAGGGGAAATATATAACATTTTTTATTAGGAACAAGGTATGGTTGCAGATTTTTGGGTTAGTAACTCGATTAGATTTATAGAACCTTGTTTACATAAGGGTCTCAATGGTGGGGAAGAGAATGCAACCATTGAGTTATTTAACATTATAGATCGAGATTTTAAAATGTTGAGGTGTGACGCGAGGCATTTCAATGGACTAACGAGTAAGTCATAAGCCTTTCGCAAGTAAGGCGTACCTTGAGATAGAAATATTATCAAATGATGTGTATAATTATAGCTTAGCAAATAAAGTGAGGCAAGTGACTAGAAATCCATGCACACTCGAGGCCCATTTTCTACTCCGATTTTCAATCTAATGAGTGAGGCCCTTGCACTAAGTTCCCTCAAGAAGAAATCCCAAATCAGCTCAAAGAAGTTACAAGATCTATGAAGATGATCCATTGACTCTTCAAGATTGTTACACAAGCAACAAATAGTCAACATAAAGTGGCTTGTGGAGGATCTCTAGTGATTCCTAATTCTTTTGGTGTAACATATCTCATCTCCAATTTCTTTTGCGAGAAAAGAGTAGGTGCTAAAAAAAGTCTTGCTATCTTCGTTTCCCCCAATCTCATTTTCATTCTCATTCAATATCTTTTGGTGTAACATATCAAATAGATTTTCACACTCAACTATTCCAATCATTCAAGCTTCTTCTCAAGAAAAGGGCACTAGATTGTGACTCATTAATATTGAGAGATCCTACTGTGCCCAGTGGTGTGCCTGGGGTTGTGCCCGATCACCATCAGGGACCATCCATATGCTTCGAGATGCAAATTATTTCACATCTCGAGGCAGATTGACGGTCTCTGATGGCGACCGGGCACACCACTGAGCATTTTAGAATTTTCCTTAATATTTTTTCCTCTTGTGATTGTGACTCACTCAATGTTGTAATCCTCTCATCTTAATCTATCTCATTGTTTTATCGTATTCAAAAAGAATTCGGCGGTTGGAGTTTATTGTTACCATGGTGGCCTTGTCTAGGGAGATCCAAGTGACTTTGGATGAGGCGCAAAGACTAGATGGTATCTATGAGCATGTCCACAACTTGGTTGGAAGCTTGGATCTTTCTATTCATTAATGGGGTCTCAAACCCCCCACAATAAATTGAGTTTTGGGTGGTTTTGACATTAGATATTCTCTTTTAGAGTAAAATGGATATGGAGTTGATAATTAAGCTCTATGGTAAGAGTAAGTCTAGCCAGCTTTGTTTGCTGGCCTCTTTTGAGTTTTTTTTTCGACTTTTTTATGCTTTTATACTTCCTTTTTAAAACACAACCACAAATACCACTTATAAAAGGGGTAGAATTGTAAAAAAAATCAAAAAAATGCCCAAAAGTGGCTAGCAAATTAGGCTAGCTAGAATTGTTGCTATGGTAATGATGATCTAGGTTGGTTGTCCATAGACTGCAACAACACCTATGGGTAGGGGTGTTAATCGGTTAGGTCGGTTCAAAACTGGGAGAACCGAATTGAATTAGAAATTTGGTTTTCGGTTTCCATATTTTCAAACAAAAATACTGAAAATGAACCGATCAGTTCGATTTTATAATTTTTTTTTCTCTTATTTCCTGTTTCCTATTCTACCACCTTCACCTACAATTACAAATCAATGAGTGGCAGTGGCCTATTTGAGCAAATTCGACCTTGACGGAAATTGCCTCGAGAGAGCTATAGATCTCAAAATTGAGGTTCCAAATATGTGTGACAAGGGACTGAGATTGGTTAAGAAATCAGCGTAGTTTTTGGCTTTGTATTTGCCTCTGAAAACAATGAGATCAAAATACTCTTTGGTTCATGGCTGATTGGCTGCAGCTCATTTGTAGGGAGAACTAGAAGTGTTCGAAAGCATTCTCAATTGTATAGGTTTTTGAGAGAAGATGAACAATACCTTCAGATAAACAATGAGATTGAGTGGAGAAAAGGAGAAGAAGATAGATGGATGGGATCAAACGCTCCAAGAGGGGAGAATGAGAGAGAGGGTGGGGGTGGGTTTGCTGGCAATTAAAAAAGAAAGAGAAGAGAATGGGTAGTATTGGCTGGGATTGGAAATTTAAAAAAAAAGTGATAAGATCTGCGAATTCATCAACATCATCATTAAAGTCCCGATACTTTCAGAGTCGACTACATGAATTTTGGTTTTTCAAGCAATGTGATTTTTCCACATTGCTTAATACAAACAAAGATAATTAAAAGAGAGTGATAGGACCGATGGATAGTTGTTTCCAAGGAGTAACAGTGTAATACCACTACTTTTTTAATGACAATAAAAATTTATGCAACTAAAATTCAATTGAAAATTTTTATTTTAAAATATTATTTGTTTGAAAAGTTGCATTTTTGAAATTCGCTTAACTTTCTTTCCTCTACCGAATCTCAGGACGAGATTCTTTTGAGTTGTATATATTGTAGCACCCCGTAATTTTTCTACTTACTGAAAATATTTATATTTTTGTGTGATTGTCTTCATTAAGTTATGGACACACGTATGAGCTATTTGTTTGTCCATGTGACGTGTAGTTTGTTTATTTAAGAATTAATTTCCTACTTACCTTCTTCTACCGAATCTCGGGACGAGATTCTTTTGAGTTGTATATATTGTAATACCCGCCTAATTAAATAAATATAAAAATTTCTTTTGTAAACCCTAATGTTGATGGGTTGCTATTAAGTTGTATTTGGGCTTGGTTTTGGGTTTTTATTAAACTAACAAGTAGGGTTTTATTTGGTTAGTTAAAGGGCGGGTGCTCTCAGAATTTTAGTGGGGGGGGTGAATAGCCACCCACACTACATAAAGAGGAAACCCTACTTTCTTTCTCTTTCTTTTCCCCTTTTGTCCTTCATGTTTCTCTCCTAAACAGGCTTCTCTGCTTCCCTCTATCTCGATCTCTCTTCCTCCCTCTCGTTTGCGCTGCGAAGTGAAGAAGAAGTCGAAGAGCTCATCTCGCCATTAGAGCACCGAGGTGGAGCTCGACCACTCGGCGGGCGACACAGTCTGTTCCGAGTACAGACTCGTTCTTGCTCTTTTATGACTTCTTTCATTGCCATCTCTTCTTCAGCAAATGGTGGAGATGATGATGAACTCATTGTCGTTGGTGATCCACTCGCCATTAGAAAGATCTGATCGATTCGATTCAGAACCTGTTGCTAGATGCAAATGCTAATAGGGATGAGGGCATCAATCGGGAAGATGTAGCATCTCTGAACTCTGTAATTTGTGGTGGCTTCCTTCTCTGCTCTGTATCTGTACAGCAATTTCAGAGGTTATCCACTCTCAAAGCAACAAACTGGGTTCTTCTTCTTCTACTACTGATGGTTCTCTCTCTGGATTTATCAATCCATATGGGATAACATCCAGGATTGGAACAAAATCTGATGCCTGTTCGGACAGGCTATCAGAGTTTGGGACTGCTCGTGATTATCATGATTCTGATCTTCGCCCTTTGTCTCATATCCTCTGGATCCTTCCCTAAGAGCTTTTGCTGATAGCCATAGTGGCAATCTCCAAGTAGCATTACCGCGGTACTCACTGCTTTCCTTCATTTTGTTTCAATTGCTTGTTGATAAATTGAGTACAAATAACAAAGATTGAGTGAAGAGATGGAGTGTTTGCTATCTGTTTATTTTGATGATATTTGTTTGATTTAAATAGTGGGCGAGTATAAGTGAAGTTATATAGGAGGAAGAAGGTCGAGAGGTTGGTTGGTTTGTGGCCAATACTTTGATTGCTTTGTATGCAACCTGAGATTTATTTGATGCATACAATATGTTTGACGAAATTTGGGAGCGAGATATGGTATCCTGGAATCTTCAATAATTTCTCTTTTCCAATTTGCAATTGCTTGAAAGGGGTTTGAACCCAAGTACATAGAGGAGTGGAGAAAAGGGAATTGTAGCGGAGGATGTATTAGAAGAACTGAAATTCAATGTGTGGGACACAACAGTAGTTTACATCGGGTTCTTGGAGATAGGTTTTCACTTTTAAAAGCGATGAAACCTCCAGATTATGCAAATATGTTGAATGCCAACCGCGTGAAGGATTGCGACTTCTGGAGCTGTATTTCAGATGGAATTGGTGAGTTTTCTTCATTTCCTTCTTTCTTACTTAGAGTTCTCTTTTATCACTTTCAGTTTGTTTTATGTGATGGTTTTGATAGTTATGTGTGTGTTTAATCTACTTTGATAAAAATCTCATTTTCTTTCTTCCTGATTTTGCCTTTAACTTAGTAGATTAAATTGATGGGGTTTGATTACTTTAATTAATTGATTTGAGTGAATGAATGGATACCCATTGTAGTTCACATTGACTTTAGGCAATTGTCAAGGCATTCGGGGTTTTCTAGGTCATCATTATCATTAGAAAAGCATGTGATCGGGTAGGGTTTGTGTAAGACTAAGGAAACCCTAATGCAGGGATGTTTAATTTAATTACTTGTAGGAGGATTGTGTCCACGGGTTTTTCTTGTTTTTGTATCAATCCATATAGGATTAGTAGTTCACAATGAATGTGTTGGATCTGTTTCTTTGTGCATTTAGTTTCTTGAAATTTTAATGGATTCAATTAGTTAGGTGAGTTGCTTATGGTATTTGATGGATTTGGATTTTGATGTGCATTTCTGTTGTGGCATCTGTATAAACTTTACTGGAGTGTAGTAGTTTGGATTTTTCCCTATCTTGGACTTGCACAGAGAACCTCATTGTTATACAACTCTAACTTCCAGTTTTAACAAATTTCTCTTTGTTGGGTTTTCTTGAACTAGTCAAAATCTCCTAAAAAAGCTCCTTTACCAAGTAGATAACTGAATGTAAGTGGAACTGACAAACCAATCATATCCATTAGGAGTATCTCACTACTTGGTGTGGGGACAGTGTAAAGAGGACAAAGGTCATACAGTAAATGGGTATGGGTATGGGTATGGATATGGATATGTATGTTGACAGTGTATGTTCTATATTGACTGTCACTGTCTAATCAATAGATGTGGTCATGATAGGTGGTTTTCAAAAGAAAAGGTGGATTTTCATAAGGATAGTCAGGTATAGCCAGTAATGGAACTTGTTTTCTTGTCACGCGTATGTGACTATGTTAAAAGAATGTTTGTGCTTGCGACACACTTGTTTTTCATTCTTTTCTGAAGGAGATGGCAAATAGATTTTGTCATGTTGTGAATATCACCTTGGTAATGTTTTATGTATATATGGTTCTTGTAAAGGGAATATGATGTGATGTTAATTGATTTGGAAAAATAATGACTCAAATAAAATACTTGGTAAATGTTCTTTTTTCCACAACTCCAGAGAAAAAAAAAATGTGAAAAGAAATGAGAATTTTGTATACAGACTTGCTTGTATACGTGTGATAGTATTTTGGGTATGCAGACTTGCTTGCATATCGGTGCACCGTTCCATGTGAGTTCGGTTGTACGTGTAGATTTAGGAGATGCTTGCCATGGATCGAACTTCGGGTGTGATGACATGTTCCTCGAGGTGGCACCCCACTTGGAACATGTACGCTCCGAGTGGTTTCGAAGGCAAGGGAGGCACACTTGGGTGAGGTGTGTTCGGCACAGGAGGAGAGTGCGATTGTGGAAAAGAAGCCAAGAATTAGAAAACAAAATAAATAATTCAATTAAACCATTGAATTGAGCATGCCATGAAATTGTGTATAGATTATTTTAGCTTATACTAGGTTAGCCTTGAGGGAAGAAACTAACAGCTCATTCGAACCTTGAATGAGAACTACATGTCTTCCTAAAGGTGGAAAAATGTGTTTTGTTAATATTTCAATAATAGTTTCATATGATTATGGTTTGGAGTGTTGTTGCATTTATGAGGATTAATAACTCATAAACTTTATTTATTAGTAATAAAGAATGTCTATTTATTTATTAGGATGATAACACCATTGCCTCATTGAGGAACTACCTGATGGTGTGGTTATTTATTGTTGATTGTTTATTATCATGTGCGGGTTTATTGATTTTTGGGATGAAGATTTCTCACACCGGCTTTATTGCTGACCCGAGTGAGCTTTTGCTTCTTGGGTACATTCCTTTTGGAATGTAGCCGAGTAGTCTTTCAGGTTTAGAGATTTTGAGCTGCATTACTGGAGTTCCGCTAGTGAGCTAGCCATGCCAGTGTTCTCCGGGTTAGACTTTTTATTCGTTTTAGTTGTTTAGTTGATGCTGCTATTTGTTTCTGTTGTTATTGAAGTCTCACGTCCCGAGTTTTGGGGGAAACGGATAATCCTAAGTGGATTTTGGGATTTTCGTTTCCTTCGAAAATTGGGGCGTGACATTTTGGTATCAGAGCATTTGGTTAGCCTAGGCTGGGGTAGAGTCTAGGTGATCCTCGGAATGTGGATATGGGAGAGTAGTAGTGTGACTGTCTACAGATAAAGTGACAAGGGTGAACCTTGAACTTTTATTATTGTTTCTTTTCTTAGTGAATCTCGATATAAGATTTCTATGACTAACTTATTTTAATGTCAATCGTGGATGACATTATTTCGTGTCGTTTTCTTGTAGTAGTTTGTTATCTTGAATCTTTAGTTAACCCTTTTCGCGAATCTCGGGACGAGATTCTTTTGAGTTGTATATATTGTAATACCACTACTTTTTTAATGACAATAAAAATTTATGCAACTAAAATTCAATTGAAAATTTTTATTTTAAAATATTTATTTGTTTGAAAAGTTGCATTTTTGAAATTCGCTTAACTTTCTTTCCTCTACCGAATCTCAGGACGAGATTCTTTTGAGTTGTATATATTGTAGCACCCCGTAATTTTTCTACTTACTGAAAATATTTATATTTTTGTGTGATTGTCTTCATTAAGTTATGGACACACGTATGAGCTATTTGTTTGTCCATGTGACGTGTAGTTTGTTTATTTAAGAATTAATTTCCTACTTACCTTCTTCTACCGAATCTCGGGACGAGATTCTTTTGAGTTGTATATATTGTAATACCCGCCTAATTAAATAAATATAAAAATTTCTTTTGTAAACCCTAATGTTGATGGGTTGCTATTAAGTTGTATTTGGGCTTGGTTTTGGGTTTTTATTAAACTAACAAGTAGGGTTTTATTTGGTTAGTTAAAGGGCGGGTGCTCTCAGAATTTTAGTGGGGGGGTGAATAGCCACCCACACTACATAAAGAGGAAACCCTACTTTCTTTCTCTTTCTTTTCCCCTTTTGTCCTTCATGTTTCTCTCCTAAACAGGCTTCTCTGCTTCCCTCTATCTCGATCTCTCTTCCTCCCTCTCGTTTGCGCTGCGAAGTGAAGAAGAAGTCGAAGAGCTCATCTCGCCATTAGAGCACCGAGGTGGAGCTCGACCACTCGGCGGGCGACACAGTCTGTTCCGAGTACAGACTCGTTCTTGCTCTTTTATGACTTCTTTCATTGCCATCTCTTCTTCAGCAAATGGTGGAGATGATGATGAACTCATTGTCGTTGGTGATCCACTCGCCATTAGAAAGATCTGATCGATTCGATTCAGAACCTGTTGCTAGATGCAAATGCTAATAGGGATGAGGGCATCAATCGGGAAGATGTAGCATCTCTGAACTCTGTAATTTGTGGTGGCTTCCTTCTCTGCTCTGTATCTGTACAGCAATTTCAGAGGTTATCCACTCTCAAAGCAACAAACTGGGTTCTTCTTCTTCTACTACTGATGGTTCTCTCTCTGGATTTATCAATCCATATGGGATAACATCCAGGATTGGAACAAAATCTGATGCCTGTTCGGACAGGCTATCAGAGTTTGGGACTGCTCGTGATTATCATGATTCTGATCTTCGCCCTTTGTCTCATATCCTCTGGATCCTTCCCTAAGAGCTTTTGCTGATAGCCATAGTGGCAATCTCCAAGTAGCATTACCGCGGTACTCACTGCTTTCTTCATTTTGTTTCAATTACTTGTTGATAAATTGAGTACAAATAACAAAGATTGAGTGAAGAGATGGAGTGTTTGCTATCTGTTTATTTTGATGATATTTGTTTGATTTAAATAGTGGGCGAGTATAAGTGAAGTTATATAGGAGGAAGAAGGTCGAGAGGTTGGTTGGTTTGTGGCCAATACTTTGATTGCTTTGTATGCAACCTGAGATTTATTTGATGCATACAATATGTTTGACGAAATTTGGGAGCGAGATATGGTATCCTGGAATCTTCAATAATTTCTCTTTTCCAATTTGCAATTGCTTGAAAGGGGTTTGAACCCAAGTACATAGAGGAGTGGAGAAAAGGGAATTGTAGCGGAGGATGTATTAGAAGAACTGAAATTCAATGTGTGGGACACAACAGTAGTTTACATCGGGTTCTTGGAGATAGGTTTTCACTTTTAAAAGCGATGAAACCTCCAGATTATGCAAATATGTTGAATGCCAACCGCGTGAAGGATTGCGACTTCTGGAGCTGTATTTCAGATGGAATTGGTGAGTTTTCTTCATTTCCTTCTTTCTTACTTAGAGTTCTCTTTTATCACTTTCAGTTTGTTTTATGTGATGGTTTTGATAGTTATGTGTGTGTTTAATCTACTTTGATAAAAATCTCATTTTCTTTCTTCCTGATTTTGCCTTTAACTTAGTAGATTAAATTGATGGGGTTTGATTACTTTAATTAATTGATTTGAGTGAATGAATGGATACCCATTGTAGTTCACATTGACTTTAGGCAATTGTCAAGGCATTCGGGGTTTTCTAGGTCATCATTATCATTAGAAAAGCATGTGATCGGGTAGGGTTTGTGTAAGACTAAGGAAACCCTAATGCAGGGATGTTTAATTTAATTACTTGTAGGAGGATTGTGTCCACGGGTTTTTCTTGTTTTTGTATCAATCCATATAGGATTAGTAGTTCACAATGAATGTGTTGGATCTGTTTCTTTGTGCATTTAGTTTCTTGAAATTTTAATGGATTCAATTAGTTAGGTGAGTTGCTTATGGTATTTGATGGATTTGGATTTTGATGTGCATTTCTGTTGTGGCATCTGTATAAACTTTACTGGAGTGTAGTAGTTTGGATTTTTCCCTATCTTGGACTTGCACAGAGAACCTCATTGTTATACAACTCTAACTTCCAGTTTTAACAAATTTCTCTTTGTTGGGTTTTCTTGAACTAGTCAAAATCTCCTAAAAAGCTCCTTTACCAAGTAGATAACTGAATGTAAGTGGAACTGACAAACCAATCATATCCATTAGGAGTATCTCACTACTTGGTGTGGGGACAGTGTAAAGAGGACAAAGGTCATACAGTAAATGGGTATGGGTATGGGTATGGATATGGATATGTATGTTGACAGTGTATGTTCTATATTGACTGTCACTGTCTAATCAATAGATGTGGTCATGATAGGTGGTTTTCAAAAGAAAAGGTGGATTTTCATAAGGATAGTCAGGTATAGCCAGTAATGGAACTTGTTTTCTTGTCACGCGTATGTGACTATGTTAAAAGAATGTTTGTGCTTGCGACACACTTGTTTTTCATTCTTTTCTGAAGGAGATGGCAAATAGATTTTGTCATGTTGTGAATATCACCTTGGTAATGTTTTATGTATATATGGTTCTTGTAAAGGGAATATGATGTGATGTTAATTGATTTGGAAAAATAATGACTCAAATAAAATACTTGGTAAATGTTCTTTTTTCCACAACTCCAGAGAAAAAAAAAATGTGAAAAGAAATGAGAATTTTGTATACAGACTTGCTTGTATACGTGTGATAGTATTTTGGGTATGCAGACTTGCTTGCATATCGGTGCATCGTTCCATGTGAGTTCGGTTGTACGTGTAGATTTAGGAGATGCTTGCCATGGATCGAACTTCGGGTGTGATGACATGTTCCTCGAGGTGGCACCCCACTTGGAACATGTACGCTCCGAGTGGTTTCGAAGGCAAGGGAGGCACACTTGGGTGAGGTGTGTTCGGCACAGGAGGAGAGTGCGATTGTGGAAAAGAAGCCAAGAATTAGAAAACAAAATAAATAATTCAATTAAACCATTGAATTGAGCATGCCATGAAATTGTGTATAGATTATTTTAGCTTATACTAGGTTAGCCTTGAGGGAAGAAACTAACAGCTCATTCGAACCTTGAATGAGAACTACATGTCTTCCTAAAGGTGGAAAAATGTGTTTTGTTAATATTTCAATAATAGTTTCATATGATTATGGTTTGGAGTGTTGTTGCATTTATGAGGATTAATAACTCATAAACTTTATTTATTAGTAATAAAGAATGTCTATTTATTTATTAGGATGATAACACCATTGCCTCATTGAGGAACTACCTGATGGTGTGGTTATTTATTGTTGATTGTTTATTATCATGTGCGGGTTTATTGATTTTTGGGATGAAGATTTCTCACACCGGCTTTATTGCTGACCCGAGTGAGCTTTTGCTTCTTGGGTACATTCCTTTTGGAATGTAGCCGAGTAGTCTTTCAGGTTTAGAGATTTTGAGCTGCATTACTGGAGTTCCGCTAGTGAGCTAGCCATGCCAGTGTTCTCCGGGTTAGACTTTTTATTCGTTTTAGTTGTTTAGTTGATGCTGCTATTTGTTTCTGTTGTTATTGAAGTCTCACGTCCCGAGTTTTGGGGGAAACGGATAATCCTAAGTGGATTTTGGGATTTTCGTTTCCTTCGAAAATTGGGGCGTGACAAACAGTCACAAGATCAGTTCATTACAAACTCTAAAGGTATGTAAAAAGCACTACCTGAAGATTATTTATTATGCACTCCCATTTGGAGAATCAATAAAACAAGATATGTATGATCACAAAATTGGGAGCCAATCTCGCAACCGTGGCTGCGTTTACCCTTTCACAAAATTTATACAAAGCATTGCAGCCAATCCTGCGAAACCAATAGCCGATGTTGCAGCCAAGGCTGGCGATGCTAAAGGTCAATATCGCTCCTTAGAGCATCTCCATTGGATCCCCCAGCTATTTTAGAAGTTTCATGTGAGAAATTACATGCTCTAAGATCCCCTAAACCATTCCCCATTTTAACTTCACATTTAACCTGCTAGTAACCCATGCCAGTGAAATCAACAGCCAATCTTGCAGCCCAAGCACGCAAAATCAATAGCCATTGTTGAAGCTGAAGCCAGTTAAACTGATGGCCAATGACACCCCGTCTGTTTGATGTGTTTGCAACCAACAGATGCAAACAAAGATTTAGGTTTCTAATCCGTAGCTATTTTAGATATCTGATTCTTATATCTATTTTCTCAACTGAATCGCGTGATGTTCCTGAGTGGGTGGTTCAAAAGTAGAACTGGTGGTTTCACATAGCACTAGCAATAGTCAATTTTATTCTCATGGAAGTGGTAATTTCAAATCAGTGGTGAATATTTCTGCCCTGGATGGAAATTGTGCATCGCTACCAAATCTCAAATATGTCATTGATAGCTGGAGCATAGGCCGCTTGTTGAAGACACTAAGAGAAATTATGTTCAGTATTATGGGAATTTTTTGTTTTTAATTATTATAATCTTGCTGTAGTTCTCTTCTATTTATATATTTGTGTTTATGGATTCAACCTTCTTCACTTCTTCCCGTTTCATCTCATGTCCTTCCTTCTACCTTGTGAATTCAAGACTAAATTTCGCAAGTAGTTGAACAACTGAGCAAACAACAACCTGAAAATAAAAATGACTTGACGATCTCACGAAAATGATTATTAGGTACTCCAATCAAAATGAAAGGATTACTACATAGATGTATTATGATGTTCATGCACGCTCATTGCACTCCTTCCTAGCAAAGGATAATTGACTGGTTTGAATATTATACAAAAACTTATGGTTTGTTTGATGACGACTTCCTATGAGCACTGCGACGCCAGGCACGTTGATGGGGAAAATCGACAGGCAGAAATAAGTGGGGCCTATTAGGAAGAGCTCATTTGGAGCAACTTCTAAAGATGCATTCGGATGGAAGTGGTATACCATGTTAGGATAATTGTTGAATGCCGGATTGTGGTTGTAGCATAGTTCGAGGCTACCAACTCGCCTTGTCAAATTATACCGTCTAAAGTATCTATTAAATGCGTCTATAATGACATTATATTCGCTTGAACGAATATGTGTCAATGGACTTCCAGTGTCTATAACACACCCAGGCATACCATTTGGTCCAATGACAAAAGACCCATGCGGCATTTCAATTCTATGCCCTGCAATACTTATGCTCATTAACATTAAGTGATAAAGCCGACTTGACCCTGACAGAAACAACTGAGTTCTGAATGTTCCTTCCTCTGCTAGGTCCCTTGCATCAGTTCCGAATCGTAAATAAGTATGGGTAGTTCTATTATAACTCCATGGTTGTAGACAATAAGAGAAGCGACGAGCTCCAGTACTGTCAAGAAGTTGACTTAGTAAGGTATGATTTGTTAGCCCCAATCCTAAAATTCCAGTTATGTCAGTAGGTACATTGTAGTGAAAACCAGTTTGATTAGTGCCACAACCAAAGATAAGATTTGGAATTCTCCGATTATTTGAAAATGTGAATGTTTCAGTGGCTACAATACCACTGGTTTTAGACCCATCTGCATACTCTATGTGGTAGCGACATTTGCCTTGATGGCAGTGGCCAGGTGCGCAGTAGGGGTAATTGTTACAATTGAGAGGCTCATAAGTTCGTGATCGTCTCCAAGGGTACAGAGGTTTGTTTTGAGCAAAGCAGTTCGAACATCCTTCACATTGAGTCCACGTCATAGAACTGCCTGTATCAACCATAAAATAGTAGGGTCTGTTAGGGGTACCAATGCTTAGTTGGGCAAGGTAACAACTCCTTTCGTCGGGTGTTACTGGTGCACGTACAAAGTTTGGATGCATGGTTTCAATTCCATTAGTCCCCTTGATTGCTGAGGCCATCTGGTTTATATGAGCCTTGGATTGACGATGAAGCCTTTCAAGTCGCTCTTCAAAGCTGAGATTACCAGGATACAAGGGTGAGTCTATGGAGTCACGGTGGATGAGCTTTATGCTGAAGCCATTGCTTCCCTCAACAACGAAATGTTGTAGTAGGAGGACACTTGAGAGAAGGTAGAAAACAATTGGGGTCATGGCTACAAACTTGTCTTTTGGTTCTACTATGATACAACAAATTGGAGGAACAAATAATTTAATTTGTAGGAGGTTGTTGGAAGGGAAAATCTGTGCTGGATTTCTCAACACTTTATATTGATATATCAAAAACTTTTTATTTACACTTTATTGCGATTTTAAATCAAGTTTAGATTTTTGTAGATTTTAACTGTCCTTTTGCACTTTAGACAATATTGCTTAGAATATGAACCCCAATTATGTTGACTTGAGGGTTTAGACCCAAAACCGATAATCTCCACACGAATTTAGGTCAAGAAACAATTCAAAGCTTAGAATAATTTGCCTTATAGTTAGATGTTCATGGAAGGAATTTCAGAGAACAAATTGAATGATAATTGAATACAAATAACCGTTTATTGAAAACTATTAAAAAGTATGGTACTTGGTACCTTTTTAAGGACTCAGGTTTCTATATTTTATTAGAATTTGATCACTTAATTCAAATTTCGAAGGTTTATCTATTGATGTATTATTTATGTTACAAATTTATTTTATAATTACCTTTCCTTTATTTATTATTCATTTTTAGGATGTTTTAAATTTTCTCTCCATATGTATTATGCTGAAAGTGTCAAGGTGAGAACATTGATCTGGAGCAAAAGGCAACACCGAATCGTTCTTAGGTAAATACTCAGTCAAATTCAAAGCTGAGAGCCATAAGGGACGAGCAGACAAACAATTTTAGGATGTGTTTGGTTGCATGAAATCTTATGTCATGGAAATCCATGAGGGGACCACTACATTTTAGGCTAAATTGATATATCATTTCACATTTACCATTTGACCACCATTTGATTTTGTGATCAATGGTGGGAATGAAAGTCTCATAAACATGAGAATCTCACTCCTTGGCCCCTCAAGGCATGTGATTCTCATGTTCATGGACTTTCATTTCCACCATTGATCACAAAACCAAATGGTGGATGTGGAGTGATATATCAATTTAGCCTAAAATGTAGTGGTCCCCTCATAAATTCCCATAATATAGGATTCTATGCAACCAAACACACCCTTATAGTCTCGACTGTTGATAAAGGAAATTGTTCTCCTGTAATAGAAGTGATTAATGACTTGAAGTATTTTAACTGATTTGTCACCAACCTGTATATCTCCAAACACTGGTTAAATGATAAAGCCAACTCCATGGAAGCAATATAAGTTTTCAGGGCTTGTTATATTTGCTAGCTAGCTACACTCGCGGTGCTAACTTCAATGGTTTTCCAAACATAGTATATCACTTTCAGAATGCAACTTTAGAAGTTGATCACACTGCTATCTTGGTAATCAGACCTAACTAGTTTTGCTTATCTATTCTTCCTGTTAATTTGGCTCGCATAGCAATTGTCATAGGCAAGTAAACAATAGATTTGTATATGACCTTAGATCCCATCAACCAAAATTTGCCAAGGAACATTGTTCATGAACATGTGATTGTAATAAAGAATTTCAATAAGAGCCTTTTATTAGTACTATTTTCATTCAAATGGGGAGTGCATTTGTAGTGTTGTCTTTATTTTTCCCATTGTAATTACAAAAAATAATGCAAGGCTTCACTTGGTATCCCGTAAAATAATGCAAGTATATTTCTTTGCGGATGGTTACAAAAAATAGATGCTTGGTAAGATTTATATAAAGCTGTTATCGAATTAAAATGCATAACATCTGCATCTTCACCCAGAAAAGAATGCAAATATATTCCCTTGCAGGTGGTTACAAAAAATAGGTGCTTGGTAAGATTTGTGGAAAGTGGTTATGAAATTAAAATGCATAACTTCTAATCTTTACATGTTGGAGTATACTTCTTTATAGAGTCCATATTTTTAAGAGTTATTATTAAGTGGAACTCAATAAAGTATATATTATGTGAAACTCAATAGAGTCCACAATTACAAAAGTTTATTATAATTAAAACTCTTCCAAAGAGTCCTTATTTTTCTTACATATTATTTAGTTAAAATTTTGAAGAAAATGTGTAATATAATATATATATATATATATATATATATATATGGGAGAATATAAAGTGTTTGAAAAGCAAAGCAAGGATTGTGATTTCGTTTTTCGATGTAATTTCGTTAAGTTGGTTTTAGGAAATATTTTGTTGTGTATAAAAAAAATGTAAAAATTTTGGTTGTAATTTTGAATTTATCAATATAATTTAAGTATTTTAAACTCTTATATAGTACATAAAGAGTATCACACGACTTATAACGTCATACAAACAATATATTGCATAAGATTCACTTATATAACAAACTTTTCATACTAAACTAAAGTTAAAATGTAGGAAATTTGAGATTGATCTAACGAAAAAAATTAATATTTCGAATTTCGAAAGATATTTTGGATATTTAGTGAAAGATATTTCGAAAGATATTCAGTGAAATTTTGACATTTTTTTGAAAAATCACATTTTTGGTGAAAAGTACGCTAATGAAATAAAACCAAAAATTGTGGATGTAGCATTGTTGTTTTTTTACTAATACCAAACAACTGCAAAACAATGAATTGAAAACTAATACATTGCAAAGTGATGCATTTGCATTACTTTGCAAAATGCATATTTTTTAAGTGTAGTAAAAAAGTGAAATCATGCAAAATAAGCTGAAATAAAGGCCCTATGTAAATTTATCGAACTAAATTAAAGCAAAAGGTTAAAAAATTTTGATAATAAGGATTTTTTTTTTCTTTAGCTCAAAAACTAAGACCAAAAAAAAAAAAAAAAAAAAAAAAAAGGGATAAGCGTTCATGGAGAAAAGACATGTTGCGACAGTGCAAAATGGTTCTTTATCATTTCATTGAACCGATCTGCATCCCCGAAAATACTTATCAAAATATTTTACATATTTATAATTTTTTTGAAAAACTTGTGACAATCTATCTAAAGTATGATCAAAATGACATGCCGATGATGAACATATATAGTATTATAGCCATATGGGTGTGTTGGTGTTTAGTATTGGTGTAGATCTCCAAGGGCACCCGACAAACATGCAGATGATGAACATACATACATAGTATGTTGAATGGGAGTAGACAGACATAGCCATATGGGTGTGGTGGTGTTTAGTGTTGGTGTAGATCTCCAAGGGCACCCACAACATGCCGATAATGAACATACATAGTATTTGAATGGGAGTAGACATATCCCCAATTGGTTCAGATTTTCTCTTGATAATGTAATTCACCATGACCACAAAACAATGCAAACGGCCCAAATCCTATATCCACCCCCCAAAAATTGCTGAATTTTCATCCAAACTCCCCGGCCAAAAACAGA